>QEPC01006766.1:157921-181041 GCA_003113815.1 Sphenodon punctatus | reverse complement strand
GGGTGGTGGGTGCCCCCCCTTCCACCCGCGCAGCCTGGGAGGGGGAGGGGGCAGGAATTAATTTATTTCATTGATTTCAATGGGGACACAGCGCCCCATTGAACTCAATGAAATAAATCTGGTACCGGTATACCAGATTTAATCCAGGAATCCGGTTTTTAGCGAACCGGTAACCGGTAAATCCGGTAGCCGGTAATGGGCCCGGGGTCCCACCTCTAGCTTTTCTGAAAATCACAACATTCAATTGCTTCTAAAATTGGTTTCCTTTACCTAATCATTTCAAACATTGGTACACATAGTGCCCTCCATTGGGGGTACACCCTCTCCATGTTTAATCCGAATTAAATAAGAAACAAAAAAGTTACAGCCAGAAATATGTTTTTCAGATTTTTCCCTTTATTTCAAAAACAAAATGTCATTTTCATTTCTATTTTTGTTGTTATTATTTGTCTTTTTTGATATTGCAATAATGATAATGAAAACAACAATGTTCATTATCGCTATTGTAATAATGAAAATGACATGCACACCTCTACAAGGGGGCATGATTTGCCCTTCTCTCTTTTATTGTTCTCTTTGGGTATGGAGTGCAGTGGGGATTTGCTTCTTACCTGATTGGCTTGTAAGGGGGCATTTACCCCCTCTCTTTTATTGCCCTCTTTTGAACAGTGAGAATTTGTCCCTCATCTACTTTGGGCTTAAGGGGGCATTTGTCCCTCCCTGATTTATTTCCCTCTTTGGCATGGGGTACAATGGGGATTTGCCCCTAGACTTTGTATTTTCCTGTAGTGAGACTAGGGGAAAGGGTTATTTAACTATCTGTGTTTGATGCTCACTTTCAGGCGGCAGCTGGAGCCCAGCTATCATATCCACTGCTCCACTGAACCTGAGTCCCTCTCCCCTGTTGGAGCTGTGGCTTTGGGGGTTTCCCATGGCTTTGGGGCTGGGGATAAACTGGCCTTGCACTGTTGCTCACTTGGTAGGGGGTGGGGCTGGAGGCAGGACCTGATCACCTGGGCAGAGCTATACTAACTTTGGACTTCAGCCCCCTCATCCACATCACTTCTGGATCCGCCCCTGGGTGGTGTCTGCAGTGTTCACTGACTCCGAGTCCACCATGAATGGCAACACACTGTTTTTACATTTAAGCCAGGCATTGGCACAGTGTCAGTGGGGCAGACGGAGTTGGGGGGGAGGGGGTTGTTCTTAAGAGTAGAAAAATATAGTAATCCATAGCCAGTTGAGCCAGCCCAGCCAACCAGTCACACTAAAGAGGACACACTAGGGGACTGGGGAGCGAGGAGTTTCCTGTAGCTGAATAGCACTGAATTAATGCTATTTTCATTTCAAAGGTTTGTCCAGGACAGGGCCACTGCATCGATTTGCAAATTGCACCAGTCACACATCCACCTTCCCCATCCCTGCCTGTATATCTCTACTGTTTCTGCAACCTAGATAAATGCAGATGCAGTGTGAGTACACTAAGTGTATTTTCTGACATGACACTAACCACAGTTTAACCACACTTAAACATTTCAAACTATGTACCAGGGATATATATACCAGGTGCTATATATAAATAATTACTAATTGCAGTACCAGTTAATGATTGGCTTCTATCAAGAGTGGGGAGGAAACACTACCCCACAAACCAAATTATGCTAGTACCTTTCCCTGGGTGTTTTCAGACGTGACGGGGTGGCCTCACCCCATTCCCAAAACAACCCAGAGATTCCCCGCTGGGATCACCCAGGCACGGCAAACACACAAGCCGGGGATCCCGGCAGGGAATCAGGGAAGGGGTGGGGCTTCATGGCGTAATGTGCGGCCGCACGGCCCCGTCCCCTCCACGCTCCCACGCCGCCTGCCCTCTGGGGAGACAGGTGGGCGGCGAGGCCAATGACGCCACAGCGTCAGGCTGGTTTGACCACAGCCCAGAATCCTGCAGGGGATTCCGGGCTGTGATCGCCGGCCAGATGTTACTCTTTTTTTGGTTCTGGCCGGGAGTCACTTTCACCACGCTTCTGGGGATTTTTGCACTGGGAGTCCTGGAAGCTTGGTTGAAATTGACCCCATGTGGGCATTCAGCGTGACGAACATCTGGCGGCCGCAGAACAGACGTGCAGGGCACAGTGACCACATGTAGGTATTTAGCATGGTTCACTGTGATCTCGTCACATCTGAAAACACCCCCTGCTGCACTGATAAATTATATCCATCAAATCCTATTCCAGGATCAAATGTATGCTGCTCTCTTTAATTGCATCAGTAAAAACTTAAAGCAGCACTTAAAAAAAATTAAAACCAGTCACTCCGTTAGTTATAGGTAAGGTGGAGTTAACTCTGGAGTCAGGGAAGGTGGGGGCAAGTAAGCACAGGTGGGGACAGGGCAGTCAGTGATGGCGTCGGCGAGTGAGCATAACACCGGCGGCACTACAACTGCATAATAGGACTCATGCCTGCCTCAGGCGGCTACTCAGACTTTTGGCTATTAATTAATGTAATAACTACGCATATTTTTTGGCATACAAAGTATACCATGAGCAACACAACACAGCAATAATTTTATGATTAACATAAAATAACAGTAATGTAAAAGTAAAAAAAATAATCTTAAGTGATATGGATGGAACAGTGGGGATTCAAACCTGCAGAATGACAACTTTAAATTGTACAGCAAGCAGAAACCTTAACAACTATGCCACCATGCCATATTGGATTTGCAGGAGCTGATATCATAGTTAGTTAGTTCAGTACTGTTGTTGTTCACTTTGGATTGAGAGATACTCTGATAGAGTTCATCTTCTTCTGGACTGCGGAAGTGCGGAATGAGGATTGTAACAAACTCTTCTGCATGGACTTCATTCCTTCAACTTTGTGTACCGGTCCGATGATGTAAGAAATTACTCAGGCAGTCAATGCACAGGTCACCTTAAACTCCCACCAGGAGTTTTGCTCAAAAAGCTTTAGTTTGGAGGTCAATTTACATAAAAGATCAATGTACCATTAAATAAAAACACTGTTCCTTAAACTCCCACTCAGACCATATGCATGTATGTATTTGAGAAGAATGGACAGTGATTGTGGCACAGAGGGACAACACCAGCAGTCAGCAGCACACACATGCGCAGCAGCATTGCATAGTCCCTTCGCAGAACCGCGATAAACGCTCATGACTGTCTCTCATATATTAAATTGGCAGAAAGTGGAAAAAGGCCACTGATTGTACGCGACAACTGTGACGATCGGAAAAAGCAATAAAGCACATAAATGCCGCACCTGCGGATTCTTGTAGCGGCAAATGCAGAATTGCGGTGGTACCGAGCGGAATTCTGCAGAGCGCAATGTCGGATGTCGAGTTTTAGGAATGGAATTGCTGTGCGGTAAAAGCTCCTGCCGCATCACCTCTAGTCTTTATGCCCCAGACTGGCTCAACTGCTTGTACTCTGCTTGGGTGTACACTATTCCCAGCAATTCATCCAACTCAGTCCCTTTACATACATATACAGTTCTTCACCAATATCCACAAAGTCTCTCAAGCCTCACACTGTTGCCGGGAAAGCAACCCCTCTGGCAACCTGAGCCCTATCTAGCCCGAGCTTGCCAGGCAACAATCCAGTGGCAGCTACTCACAATCTCCAGGCATGGCTTCTCCCCTTCAGGACCATGGGGTGCTGTAATGGCTGGGTTCCTCCAGTCCTAGCTCTAGCTGCTCCAGGCTTCATCTAGTCAGCACTCCCACATTCCTGTCCACACTCACTTATCCCTTCAGCAGGGTTCCAGGACTATGGCCAGCAGTCTGCAGGATGCACCTCTCTCTTCTGCAGCCAAGCACTGACCACAACCTTCTCTAGTTTCTGCCTTCTAATACTCAGGGGAGGGCATGGCCAGTCCCCCCAGCTTTCAGATCTTAAACGGCCAGTGTCTTGCCACACTCCTAATGCCTCGGTTAGGTTTTTCTGTACCCTATCAGGACTGGCTTAGCCAAGCCCCTACCCAGCTGTTCAAGAGCTGCAATCAGCCAAGCCAGTCCATATTCTGGTGCTCCCTGCTCTCTTAAAGGGGAAGAAGCCCTGTTAAGCTGCTCACTACTACACATGGGATAGGATGCAGTGTCCTATCATGGCTCAGTAACTGCCTAAATGATAGGAAGCAAAGATCAGGACGAAATGGCCAGCTTGTAAAATGGAAAAAAGTAGCATGCCCTGGAATCTGTACTGGGACTGGTGTTGTTTAATATATTTATTAATGATCTGGAAAAGGGAATAAGAAGTAAGGTGATCAAGTTTGAAGATGACGTAAGTTGATTTTAGGTAGTAATAGAAGCAGACTGTGAAGAATTGCAGGAGCATCTTCTGAGACTGGGTGATGACATCTAAATGGTAGATGAAATTTAATGTTGACAAGTGCAAAGTGATGCATTTAAAAAGGGATTGGATAAGTTCTTGGAGAGTAGGTCCATTAACGGCTATTATCAAATTAGATTTAGGAGACATAACTTCTTACTGTCGAGAACTGGGGGTGAACAACAGGGAATGAATTCCCCATTAGGACCTGTTGGGTATTTGTCCCAAGCAACCAAGGTTAGTCACTGTTGGAGACATAAATGGATGGGGGGGGGGGAGGGGCGGCTTAATGGACCATTTGTCTGACCCAGTATGGCACTACTTATGCTCTTATGTCTCAGCCCAAATTAATAGTAAATCATGAGACAGGGGTGTTCAGGGGATCAAACACAGCTGCCACACTTCGGGGATGGTAGGGGATGCAGTTCTAATGAACTTCCCTCCCATGGTAAAACTGGGAAGATAGGCCACCATCATAAGCCATGCTACGCCCCAGGGCAGACCAAGGAACTGATCACATGGGCAGGCACCTGGCACTAACCCACCCACCACCTCCCAGCCCACCCAATATCCTGCCCCCTTCCATGACGCATGCACAGGAATTGTGAACTCCACCCGTGGCTCTATGGTCCCATTGAACCTCGCCACATGGTGGGATGGCCTGGGACCAGTTATCCTACATTGACCTGGGTGTGGCACCAACAGCCAGCAATGCATCACTTACCTTCTCTGGCATACTCATCACAGAACAGCTGTCTTTCTGCCCTGGATTGGAAGTGGGTGAATAGCTAGCGGCTTCTGGCCTGGTGGTACATTTTATCACAGGCTACTGTGGAGTAAGGTTGTCCAATGTAGGTTATCTTCTCGTGTGGCCTTACTCTTAGAGGGTATGTTCAGATCAGTCAGTTTGCAGCCAGTCATGTGACTGTAATGGTGGGCTCAATCCCAAGCCCATGTTTAGTTGCGCACATGCAGCAATGCTCAAATTGCACATATCCACATTACGGGCACATCATGTCTTGAGGAAACTGCTAATGCACACACGCATGCACATAATCCACAGGGCATGGGATCACAGCCAGTGTCTCCTGAGCCAGAGCAGGTTATTCTCATATTTGTTTTCACCCATCATTGATTTCATGATACTGAATTGGGGTAAGGGTTCAATCCTGCACAACCTTGTCTTTGTCCCAACAAATAGTAATGCATTGAGCAGGATCTCAGGGCTTCATACCAAGTTGCTGATCTGTTATGGATTTCTCATCCTCCATCATTCCTCGTGCTGACTCACTGACTAGTTCCTCAAAATTTCCCCCGTCATTTCAAGGCTACATGTCATCCTGATGCTGTTCTCCAGCAGCAGACTTCAATGCAATGACTAGAGTGAGTAAGGATCACTTAAGTGAATAAGGATTTGAGGCTGAGGTTCCAAATCAGTAGAAAAGTCTGAACAGTTGGCATGAAGATTGTCCTGCATGATTATCTCTGTATAGATTTTCTGTATGATTACTAGATTCTGATCCTCATTTGCATTAGTAATTCATTGGCATCCACAAACCCCTTACTCCAGAGTAGCTTTATCTTTAAATGAAAATCAGGCACCTAAGTGTAATTCGTGTTTTTGAAACCTATCACAAAGTAATTTGAACTTTCTAACCTCTAAGGCTGCTTTGCACAGGTAGAGTAGACATAAGAATCAGATTTGAACTGTTATTTTATCTGTTGTTACTAATACTTTCTTAATCACTATTGATGGTATTTTGCCTCATGAGTTTGGGTGTAGTTCTATCCTCATTTCAGTCAACGGTTGCTTTTAGATGGACAGCTGCCCTGGTCCTCACCACTCAAGCCCACTTCACCCCCAAGTGGCCTGTTTCACCCTGAAGTGACCTCGCCAAATGTGCAGGTAGAGTAGGCTAAGCCTGTTCTGGGGCAGCCGCACTGGGAGTGTCCCGGAACATCCCGGAACATTGCTGGCAGAGCAGGCTAGACAAACACAGGGCATCGGCCCAAAGAAGAGCAGCTATCCATCTCATAGACAGACCCATGCTGCAGGTCCACTTTTGGTCAGCTGTTGTCTGGGTAACACAATAGAGTTGCAAGTGCCAGCTTAGAATGTCGAGCAATCATCTGCAACTCTCGGGTGTGCTAGACAGAGGGCACTGCACAGGCAGACTTCAGGCTGGGGAACTGACTGTGTCCATCTGAAGCCAACCCAAGTGGGGCTGCAAGCAGCTGAATGCAGGACCACACTCCCAGAGAAGCTCTGATGTAGGCTGCCTCCATGTCCCAAAGTCTCAAAACACACAATGTCTCAACTTCTTTAATGGGTGAGAATCTTGCCCTTTGTTTCCACTTAAACTTTTCAATAATTTAAAAAGTATATATTTAAATGCTAAAAATAATATGTTAATAATTATGCATTAGGTTGTATTTTTCAAGCATGAAATTGGAAAGAAATTCACTAACCATACTGTTCAGTAAGAGGATCTGATCATATTCAATTCTGTGGAATGCTTTGTTTGTTCTTATGCTTCTTATGTAAATGTAACAGAGTACTCTTGCCAAATGCACACAAATAAGTATTTTTCTCCAAAACAAGCTGTTCAGAACAGTTATCTGCCTAGATACCTTGTCAGTTTGTTTTTTTTTTTTGGAGAGAGAGAGATGTTTCTCCTTAATCAGTCAATCATTATTTCTTGTGCATCAGTTCATACAAGTTAAAGCGTTTCTCAGAGAGCTGTGAACTGGAATGTAGTGTAATATGACAAGAATAGTTTTTTAGATAAAAAAAAAAGTTAGTCTACAAAGATAGGCTGTAACCTTTTCCCATGCTTTTAAGATGTTCAGTGAGCCTGTGCCTGAATCGGTGTCTCGGTTATCCTTAGGGACTTAGCTCTTTTGTGTTACAGGCACTAACAAAACCACATCTCCCCTGTGGTTTTAAATCTCATTTACAGACAGTAGGGATATAGGTCAATGAGCGTAATTATATGGAGCAATGTAAGTACTGTTTGCCAAGAGGTCACTGAATCTTGTATGTTAGGAGTCCAGATTGTCAGCGGTGGGTGGGGAGCTCACCACAGCTCAAAAGATTTTTAAGCCACTCTGGCTCCCTCCTTTGATGCTAGACAGGATCTCCAATGGGTCAACACAAGTGCAATTTAGAGTAATCCTAATTTAGGAGTCTTAAATTCTGGTCCCAAGGAACTATTGTGGAAAGTGAGGTTTTCTGGGGCCAAGTACATCCCCGCCACAATCCTTATGCCCTGATGATGTAAAATCATTTGTTTATATTGACAGGTGGCAACTCTTTTCATATGGACAGGATTCGTCTTTGCTCTGTTTTCCCCATAGGGAAAATGCAGGAAACCTAGATCTCTGCATATGGAAATATAATACTCATTTCCTGTCTCCCCCTCCCCTTTTTGCTAACTAGTAATGCAAAGCTTTTTCTCCAACACCTTTTGCCTTTTTCATTCTCGGATTAGATTTTTCTTTCATGCAGCCCATATATTTGAGATAATCTTCCATTGTTTGCTTGCCAAAATCACTTTCTTCCTTAAGCTTTCTCCTAAATACTCACTTCCTTGTGACATTCAGGATTGCAGCCATCTTCTATTAAGCACTAACGATGCTTGCCTTTGCACCTTCCCATATGTTGACTGTTTTCCCTTGTGGAGCTAGATTTTCAGAAGAGCTCAAAATCCACAGGGGATGTGAGATCAGATTTCAAAAGAACCCAGCTGCCACATACTAAGTTCTTTAAAAGAAAAAAGAAAAAATTGCTATAGCATACAAAACAAGAGTTGGTAGGTGCTCAGTACTTTAAAAATCTGGTAGTCTTTGAAATATTTCAGGTACGCTTATTTTTTTGTTGCAATAAAGGCTTCCTGGTCAGGCTGCAGGATGAGGGCCAAACAGTCCACACACACTAGTTCTTTCTATCTAACACTCTCTTTATTACAAGTGAAGAATCCAAACATAAGCTTGTCAGAACAGACCGACTAAACAGAAAACAGATTTTCCTATCCCTCCGTACCTCACTCAGATCAGTCCTCATTCTGAGGGAGTCTCAAGGCAGCAGTGGGCATGCCCATTTCTGGGATTCCAGCTGCCCACTTTGAGACAACTTTTGGGGACACTCTGAAACTTGTCTTAGGCTCCTTGTCCTCTGGGACTAATGGCCTCACTCCCTGCCAGACCCTTACACTACCTCCCCCTCAAGGGGTGGGTTTGACAAAGTGTATAGGGCTCCAAGCCAGGAATTCTCCCCCACACCCTCTAAATTCAAGGCAAACTGGAAACAAGCAGGACGAAATGAGGAAACAAAACAGGGAAAACCAGATAAGGGACAAACCATGCGAAAGCCGGTGAATCATCCTGTCAGGAACATGCTGGAGTATGGAGAGTCACAGCAAGATCAGGGCTGAGAAGTTAGCATGGAATCAGCTCTGAAATAGGTCCAGAAAATAGTCACAAGATTTGGACTGACACAGAGACCAAGAGACAGAACAGATTGGTAGCAGACAATGGGTAGGAGGCAGATGGAGTTGCAGAGCAGGCTCACATACTCCAGGGCTGATATCAAGCACAAACGAACTACGAGGAGTTGAGAATCAAGGTGGGATGCTGGATAAGGCAGATAGACAGGGGAAGCAGAAGGGAAAAGAACAGGGGGCATCCAGCAGCCTGCTTATGCTGACACAGACAGGCGATGCACAGTCAGAATGCGTGTGCTCAAAAGTGCATGCGGTGCCCTGTGTGTAGCACAGCCACGTGGGGCAAGAGTGAAACCCAGGCCTATGCAATGAGACCCGCCCCACGCAGCTGTGCTGCGCACAGGGCACTGCATGCACATCTGAGCACGCACATTCTGGCTTTGTGCTGCGCATCACGGTTGGCGTAAGCAGGCCGCTGGATTGTCCCTCAGTAGTGCTGAATCAAGCAATCACAGCCAAAGCGGTGTCAACAGACCTTTCTCTTGTGCTTGCATGATGAGGAAACTTACCAGCTTTTTCACTATTTTCACTAGTTCCCTTTCAGTAATTGGCATTGTTTGGTACTTCTGGTAATTCTTCCTAGGTAGGAGCAGCCACACACCACATAACATTTCTTACATGCTGCTTATGTTTGCTTATGTATGGTTGCAAGTGCACTACGTAAGTTTCAGAATTCCCCTTATTGGTCCTTGTTTTGGCTCCTTGTAAACCATGTTTTGATGTATTTCAAAGGCTAGCCCTTGTTTTCTGTATTCTGTCATAGAAGGCTGGAAACTGATGAAAATACTGGAAACTACAGGATGGCACTTTTACACACCGTAAGTCTATGCAGGATCGGGGGACCAATAAATCCATGTCTCTGGGGTTTTAGTTCCAAACTATGTTTATTCACTCTAGTCTCCAATATAAGCTCTTCCAAGCAGTCCTTGTCAGCTTGAACTTCCTGTAATGTCTCCCAGCCTGGACTCTACTTCCCCAGAAAGCTCCTTAGTTACTCACACCTCTAGCTGTCTCAAACGTCCTTCTGCCAGTTCCATCTGGCTAGTCCTTTTTACAGGAGCTCACACTCTAGTTTCTTCTCTCTCAGCAGCACCTTTGCAACTGAGCTGCTCCCAGTTTTTTCTCTCTCTAGGCTGGTTACAGCCACACCTAGTCCCAAAGTGTTCCCAGGTGTTTCTCACTCAGGAGCTCTACTGCCTCTGTTGTGACACCTGTAGTCCTGCTTCTGCCTCCAGTATGCTCTCCAGTATGCTCTTAAAAGGGCTGACAGTCCTCTGTGGCTCAGCCCTGCCACACATGAATTCAATGGATAGCGAGAACATACTGACAAACAGTTGCAAGTGCGCCCAAAAGGTAGGTATTTTCAAACTGTATGGGAACAGTCATTCTCACTTCAGCTCTAAAGACCAGTTTCAGAGTAAGGTGGAAAAGACCAGTCGAGAACAGGCAGGTCCAAACAGAAATAAGAAGTTCACTTGTCGAAATACAGATTGGGTCTGGCAGGACACAGCCAATCCAAGCACAGACTACAGACCCACAAACCAGCAACATGGTCTAAGTAAGAAAACAATGATTTGCTCAGCTTACTGTGGCTGCAGGCCTACATTTTGTAATGGCAGGCAGCCAATCAGGAAGCTGAGCAATGGTGAGGAAGGGTGTGGCCTGATCAGGACAGGCAGTGCCTTTGGCAAACCCCCTGAGACCAGAATACAGTGGTGGTGCTGAGGTGCCAGATACTACAGTCATGGCCCCAAGGATGTGGTTTATGACTAGGTTCCTTACAGCTGTATCAACTGGTGCACTGTATCCAAAACACGTGTCTTTACTAGGCACTTTACAAGGCACACACTGGTGAGACCTTACCTGGGTTTGGGCACTTCAAGGAGGATGTAGACAAACTAGAGAAGATTCAGAGGATAGCAGCTAAGGCTGCATTCTCACCTGCAGTGGTGGCAGCGGGAGGGGTGAGGGAGACGTGGCAGTGCGAAAAAAGTCGGTGAGAATGGGGCTCTGCCGCAGCTTCTCTCGTGCATGTCAGGGCAGGATTTTGAGCATTTTAGAATTGCATATTGTCTGCATTTAGCAGTGATAATATATCATAAAAGGAAGTGCCTATTGTGCAGAGAAACTAGCATTTTAAAGCCACTGTTGCTTCAGAAAATAGCCTTCCTGACCTTTCGTATCAGGATGATTCTCTCTGGCAAATTTAAAGCCTACTATAAATGCTGATAATTTGTTTCCTCTTTTCAGGGACATTATCTGTATATTTGGCTGTGAAGCTGAATACCAGGTTGCACAAATTGTTAAAGAGTGGGTTTGGGGAAGACAGGTCTGAGCATGATGAGCCTGGAACATCTGTGGCCATGTCCAAGACTAAATTTTCTAATTAGTCTAAATAGCAAGCAGGATGCCCAGCCGGTAACCTTCCTCACCAGCTCATAATGTTTTATGAAGAGTTTTACATCCCATGTGTTGTGTTTTCATCTCCTTCTGACACTAATTTGGATTGGTTGGAGAAAGTGACACATGAGTGAGTGTGCAAACTAGAGTACATAGCATGTAAAACTGCTCATAAAATATTATGATAGTAAGGAGGTTCTGTTAACGTCCTTTTTTATTCCAAGATATTTGGGAACTCTATTGACTAGAATCCAATGAATAATTCATAACACACTTTTATGACAATGTCACCTCATTTTCTTCAGAAGGATTTTCTGTGAAGAGATTGCATCTTTTTTATCAGTTATTTCTCCGTCTGTGGCTTGTTTGTGGTCAGCATTTTGTGAGTGTTTTGATACTCCCTGGTGTTGTGTACTGATTCCATAACTGGACTGCAACGGACTGAATTTTGTCTTCCACCATACTCTGAATGGGCAGCATAGCTTGTCTTTATTATATGAAGAACCAGGAAGTAAGACAGGATGTTGACTGATGATCCACTCAGCTTCCTGTCTTTAATATGGTAGGCAGCCAACCAGGAAGCTGGGGTCATGGAGCCAGGCTGAGGAGGGGTGTGGCCTGACTAGCCATAGGAAGGCCTTTAGCAAAGCCCCAGGTCCTGACCACAACATTGTGGTGATGTTGAGACACCAACCACTGTGCTCAGGCCCCAAGGGCACCAGTTTGATTTGGGATCCTTACCGGCATCTCACTTCAAAATGCTTCTTTGATGCAAGTCCTTTTAGGATACAGCTGCCTGTCGATGGGCTGAATCACATGACTAAACGTTACTCATATGAATCAATGTTAGTAGACTCATGATATAAATGTATAAATAGTGATTATGAAAATGGCTACATGATGATATAAGAGTTAGTTGACCTTTCTTGCTATATACACCCATTATGTACATACTTCATTCCTGTGTATTTTAAATATTGCCACACATTGCTGAAGTTTAATTATTTTATTACTTAACTTAGTTCAAGCATAATCTGTGCAATCAGGGAAATTTTAATTTTATTAAGTTTTCCAAAAGTATTGTGCAAGAAACATTTTTCAATATTAAACAGAGACACCCATTGATTTTCTTTGCCAAAATCACAAGGAAAGTACCATAAAACAATGTTAGCATCCAGGAAATAACAGAGGCATCTTCTGACTATGTTACATGACAGAATTCAATTAGATGAATATTAGTATCTGTACCAAACAAGTATAGGATTGAGTTACCTAAAATTCACTTTTCTTCATAAGGAATTCAGCATATGTGCCTTGGGCATCTCAGTGTGGAAATTATAAACTGTAGTAAGAAATTTTGCTGATCAATATAGCAGTGTACATGATGATATATTATGTTCATCCCCATTCTCCCATTATGACCATTTTCACACAGACACTTGAACACTGATAAAATGATAAAATGGCATGAGTGAGTTGACATTGTCCCTTTTCACACAGACACTCTAACACGGGTAAAATGGGTGTTACATTTGATTATACATGTTGCAGGGCACCCATAGAGCACACCTGCAGCCCTGAAACATATTAAAATGTAACACCCATTTTATCAGTGTTAGAGTGTCTGTGTGAAAAGGGCCAATGTCAGCTCACTCAAGCCATATACTGTACACAGATGGCCAGGGGCGACAAGTTCTTGTGGGTCTAGGGCCGGAGGAGGGCAAGGACGATGGCGAGTTATGGCAGAACATTGAGATGTTGGAGCGGGTTATACAGGG
The DNA here is from genome assembly GCA_003113815.1 of Sphenodon punctatus. Lineage (NCBI taxonomy): Eukaryota > Metazoa > Chordata > Lepidosauria > Sphenodontia > Sphenodontidae > Sphenodon > Sphenodon punctatus. Next base: position 168,015 of record QEPC01006766.1, on the reverse strand, counting down.
CATTGCAGAGCACCAAGGGACATGGGCATCAGCACCAAAAGTGGCAGTCACACGTGAGGAGCAAGGTATGGTGGGGGCACCCAACTCAAGTGGGGTGGCCGCAGCCATGCTGTGGGGGACAGCACAGGCAGGATGGGTTGGGGGTGTGAGCGGATGGGGTCAGGGGGCCCACGGAGTGTATCAATCACAGGTCCCTGCTTCCCCCTTCATTCCCAGGCAGCAAGTATGAGGGAGTGGGCTGCCATGGAGTGTGCCGCAAGAACCTACCACCCAGTTATGGTGGAATGGCACATGGGTACCAGTAGTCCGGCCCTGGGTCTTCCCTCTGGGATTCTGGAAACAGCCCAATGGACAGGCTATGCCCTCCAAATCTGGGCACCCCCAGCCCCTCCGGCGGCCTCGGCACCACAAGGAACTTTTACGCAGGCGTCCCCGATGCCCCCCGGGCAGGCAGGTCAGGTTCTTCAGGCTTGGGAGACCATGGGCAATGCAACAGCACCAGACATGGGGAGGTGCAGTCTCCCAAGGGTAGGGTACTCACCGGTGTCATCCTCCAGTGGGGCGCACCTGCTACCAGCTACGTGAGACAAAATTTGGAAGGGTGAATTTGTGGACCCTTTTGCCCTGTTGTTCTGGGACCCCCTAGTAGACCCAGCAGATTCAGAGGATAAGAAAGAGAAGGAGCACTTTAAGCACCCCAAGGCCAACAAGAATTGGTCCAATTGGACCGTGACCTTTGCCAGATACCATGGGGTGGTGATCCAGGCCTTCCCTACCAGGTCCCCAGAGCTATTGAAGTACGCAGATATTGTCCACTGGGCTTACGAATCAGGCCCCCTGGGACCTGGCTCCAGTATGATGAGGAGTTCCGGCACCATGCAGCATTCACCCCGAGCAGGAGATGAGATACCCATGTGCCTGACTTATGGTTGGACTGCATGATGGAAGGGGACAATACACCCAGAGCCCATAATGGCCACTTACTGGCACTGGGGGGAGTGACCCCTGCCAATGATATTTTTGGTGGTGAGGGTAGAAAGGGAGCCAGGAATCTCACAGGGCAGTGCTGGGAGTTTGCACAAGGTGGAAAATGCTCGTGGCCAACATGCAAATTCCATCATTCCTGTCCCCTTGTGAGGGCCTCCATAATGCAGCATCCTGCCCAAAAGCGAAGATGGGGCCAAGAGGGAGGTCACCCAATGTTTCAACAGGAAGAGGGGGCCAGGGAGGAGTGGCACAGCCCCCTCTACCAAAGTGCCCCAATGCCATTTAGGGTGGAATGGTTGGTGGTGGCCCTCCTCATCCACCCAGACCGGGTGGAAGTAGCCTACATACTGGAAGGTTTCTGGGTGGGATTCCATATACCAGCAGGGGAGATGGAGCCGCATAAGCCGCACCCAATTTAAAATTAATCCAGGGTCTTGAGGATGTGGTAAGGAATAAAATCAGCAAGGAACAGGCAGAGGGCAGGATACCGGGGCCGTTCAATTCCATGCCCTCTTTCCAGAACTGATAGTATTCCCCACAGGGTGGTCCCCAAGAAGGCCCCAGGCAAATTTTGGTTGATCCATCACCTATCTTTCCCAAGGGGGGGGCGGGTTAGTGAACGATGCCATCCCAAAGGAGCTAGCTATGGTCAGGTATTCATCATTTGATTCATCGGTCACTCTAGTCAAGCAGCAGGGCCCAGGAGCCCTCTTGGCGAAGTGCAACATTAAGTCTGCCTTCTGCCTCCTTCCAGTTCATCCTGATAGTTTCCACCTGCTCGGCTTCCACTTCCAGGGACAGTTCTATTTCAATAGGGCCATGCCCATGGGCTGCTCGATTTCCTCTTCGGTCTTCAAGTGATTTAGTTCTTTGGTTGAATGGCTGGTCCGACGTTGCATGGATGGGGGAGAAATCACCAAATATTTGGATGGATTTCTTTTCCATTGGACGTTCAGGAACCAACCAGTGCAAAAAGCTGATGGAGACATTTCAAGAGGTAGCAGCCACCCTGGGTATCCCATTAGCCCTGGAAAAATCAATGGGGACGTCCACGGTACTCCAGTATTTAGGAATAGAGATTGACACAGTGGAGGGAGTGTCATGGCTACCAGTAGATAAACTGGAGAACATTAGGTCAAAGATTGGAAGGTGTATCACGGTGTGCAAGGTTTCAGTGCAGCAGCTCCAGTCCCTGATAGGCAGCTTGAATTTTGCCTGCAGGGTAGTGGCCCTGGGCTGGGTTTTCTTGTCACGTTTGTATGCTAAGCTGACAAAATATACTCAGCCGTACTATCACATTGGGGTTACCCGGGACATGAGGGAGGATTTGCAGACTTGAGATTCATTCTTGCAGAGTTTCAACAGAGTGAGCATTTGGAGGGACAGGCTTCTGGTAGAGGCAGAGATCCAGGTCCACTCAGATGCTGCGGGGGGAATGGGTTTCAGGGTAGTGTTCAGGGACAGATGGCGGGGGACCCCGTGGCCCACTTTGTGGGTGGAAAGCGGGGTGACTAGGGAACCTCACATTTCTGTAACTGTATCCCATTGTATTTGCAGTTCACATGTGGCCGAAGGAGTTCGCCAACCATGCGTTGCTCTTCTGGTGTAACAACTAGGCGGTGGTGCACATCATCAACATTCAATCATCTCGGTCCCCGAGGGTCATCGGGTTAGTCAGAGCATTCATCCTCACCTGCTTGAGACATAACATACTGTTCCAGGCTAGGCATGTCCCAGGTGTGAATAATGGTGTGGCTGATGACCTCTTTCAGTTCCAGATGGAGCAGTTCTGCTCACTTGCACCTGGAGCCAGACCAGACACGGAGCCCTTATCCCTCTGGGCATGGACCCTTGGATGTAAGAGGTTTTCCACACCGTCCAGGGCTCCCTAGCACCATGGACCAGGGCTGCATACTGAAGGGCATTCACGGAATTCCAGAGTTACTGTTTGTACCAAGGCTGGGATCTGGACTTTCCCATCCTGGAGTCACAAATGCTTCAGTTCTTGCTTGACCTTAGACATAGGGGGGCAGCAGTAGGGAATATTGGAATCAGAGTTTCGGTATTAGCATTCATGATTTGGCTCGCCAGCCATCCATCACTATATAGGGTTTTTTATGCGAGGCGCCTGTTAGAGGCATGGGCTAGAGAACGGGGAACCTCCCTGACAGGAGGCCACCCATAATGCCACAACTGTTGGCGGATATGTGTGGAGCCCTCCCGCGCATTTGCTTATCGGATGGTGAGTCTAGGTTGTTTAGAGCAGTATTCGTGGTAGCCTTCTTCGGAGCTTTCAGAGTCAGTGAGCTGGTGGCTGACTCTGCGAGGGACAGATCTACAAAGGCACTGGCTGTGGAGGAAGTCAAGCTGGAGGAGCACGAGGTTTCCCTGCATCTACGGCACCCCAAGATGGACCAGAAGGGTATAGGATGCATGGTCAGGCTTTCCCATGCAGGTACCCCAGTGTTGTGCCCAATCAGGGTAATTGCTTAGAATCTGGCAATACAGCCTCCATGCCCGGGGTTGCTGTTTTGCCATGCAGATGGGAGTTTCGTCACCAGATACCAACTGATGGCAGTAATGTGAGCATCCCTTCAACCATTGGCCTACTGTCAGGGTTGTTTGGGACACACTCTTTTAGAATAGGTGCGGCCAGTTTTATGCTGGCAGCAGGCATGAAGGAGCACGAGATCAGGGAAATAAGCAGGTGGTGATCCTGGGCCTACTGGGCCTATGTCAGGTCCCCCCCTTTCTGAGACCCAGAAGTAACGACCTTGTTTCTCTCCACCAGGTCCCTCCCATCACCCAAGGAGCCTGATATGGATCATGGGTCACAGCCTGGTCCACTGGGCGGCTAAAGCGGCAGGACACTCACAATGGGGAACCCAGCTGGGTTTGTTGGCATGTGGACATATACATTAGTTGGGCTGCAGCAGCATGCGGTGGCAGCAGTTGCTCCCTACATTGAGGAGGGAAGGCGGGAGTGCCTGTCCTGACATCCTAGTGGTACATCTTGGGGGAAAAGATCTGGTCCAAGTGAAAGGAGTTCAGATGTTAACGAACATCAGGAATGACATCTGGGAGGTTAAACGAATGTTTCCCGGGGTAAAGTTAGTGTGGACAGACTTAGTGGAGAGAATGTCACGGGGGAACGGGATCCCAGCGGGAAAGTTAGACAGGACTAGAAAAACCATTAACCGGGAAATTGGGAGGTGGCTTCGGGAACTGGGTGGGGCTACTACTGGCCACCAGGCCATCTTGCACAGGAGGCCTAAATTGTACAGGCAGGATGGAGTCCACCTTTCCCCAGTGGGGAATTAATGGTATTTGTTTGCACTGAAACAGAGGTTAAGGGAGGTGTTGGAGTATGGAATTTGGGGGGGAAGGGCACCTGGGAGGGCCGGCAGACCCTTAGGGGCAGGGGTCCAGCACAGAAGTCAGAATAGGAGATAATTAGAACTAGGCATTGGCGACACCAACCGCATTGACAGGGTATGACAAGCAGTGGAGTCAACCCCCTGGGAGAAGTGATTGCGAGGACTGTAGGGATATGTATTGTCCCCAGCTCTAGGGCACTACCCTCCTTCCTCAGGCCTGGAAAGGGCCTTGTCCCCCTCCTATAGCCCGTTGTGAGGGAGGGGGAGATGTTTGAGCAAGTTAAGAGACATTGGCCTGAGATATGGTTGTTGTTGTGAAGGAGGTGCTGGACCCAAATCACCAAGTGATTGCCCCCCACCCATTCCAATCTGAAGTAAGGACGATTTTAATAAAGAGTGCAGTCATTAAAACCCATATGATGTGTCCTGTCTCACTTGGGGGGGGTGCATCGGCAATAGACAGTGTTGCTTGACCAAATCATACAAGTCATTATTATTCATTATTGTAGGCCAGATCATTATTTGTTTTCTTTAGAGACGTGACTATCACATAAAATAAAGCTTGATGATGGACAAAACTTATAAACCAATAGTAAACATTCTGAAAAAAACCCCACAATTATTCTTTGTTAAAATAATCAAAATTTGAGATGTAGACTGTTTTTACATAGAACCGCCAGATGGGAGGTGCATGTGTGGTGGGTGGGCGGGGTTTGCACATGGCGGCACATGCATCCCCACTCACCCTCCACTCATCCCCACGCACAGAACAACCTCCGCTTTCCCCAGTTGCTCCGTGAGTGGGGATGAGTGGAGGGTGAGTGGGGATGCGTGTTAGGCGGGAGGGTGCACGCACCCTCACTCACTGCGTGTGCAAAGTATCCATCCCATGGAACAAACCCAATCATGAACACACAGATTTCTGCATGTTCATGAGTGGGAGTGGCCTATGTAAAAAGAGCCACAGATTAATGTTTTTAAGGTAAGAAAACACCCTTGAGATTGGTTGTTGGTACATCCCTTGATGAAGCAAGGACACCAGTAGTGGGCTTAAATGGCCACACTCTTTATTCATCAAGCAAACAAACTGGGTGGCAAATAGTCAATGGCAATTTTGGGACCAGTAATTACTCAATCTTATTGTTACTAACTTTAATAAAAGGGAAGGGTATCAGTCTTGAGGCCTGTACCTGCCCCATAAACTAAGTAACAAATGCCTCCACTCCCCTTGCCCCCCCACGATGCATATTGTGGGTGAGGAAGGAGTGTCATATCCCACAGGAACCAGAGCCAGAAGAGGTACAGAAGGCCTAGGACTCCCTAGGTCCCTTGTTGCACGCAGGATTATCCTCCGAGGGCTGTGACCCAGCATTCAATACACCCTGCTTCTCTACTGGGTCATGGTTCCCCATCTCCTAAGGAGCTCTCTCCCATGACAACATAATTTAATCTAAAACCTATCCTAAGTCTCAGTTCATACCCAATGTTTGGCAGCTGTGGGGGACTGGATGAGGGTGAGCCGTCTGAAGCTGAATCCCAACAAGCCAGAGGTGATGCTGGTAGGAAGGGTGGGGGGATTAGCATCCACCATCATTTATGGGGTTCGCCTTCTGCTGGTTCCTCACGTTCGCAGTTGCGACTGTTCGTTTTGGAGTGTGATGGGGCAGTGGGTAGGTTGAACCGGGGTGGGGCTAGGGGTAGAGCCGTGGCAATTGTCAGGCCAGTGGCATGGCCAAACCCAGCAGCAAGGAGTTCCCAGGGTTAACATTGGATTAAGATTACATTAGTTAATGCTAGGAACTCCTCGCTGCTGCATGAAGCACTGCCACTGGGGGATAGAGAGCCCTCTTACTGGGGTCCTTTCCACTCTCTCTTTCCCACCGAGTCCAAAATAACCATAGTAGTTTTTTACAAAATAGATAACATTGCCATTACCTACCTTTATCCTGAATCCTCAAATCCTTGATTTTCATGTCCTCCTCAGCTACCTGTAGTCTTCTGAAGGTGTAGGCTTTGGGACAAGCCTTCCTTCTGGTTTGGAGGATTGAGTTAGCTCCCTGTCCTGTGATAAGCTGAATCAGAAGAGAATGAAAGGGAAGAGAAGAAGAGGACAAAGGAGAAATTGGAGGGAAAGAGTTGGGTTTTGGTGCATGACAAGGGGAAGAGAAGACTTCAGTGTGGGACAGGAGAAAGGTGTCTCCTTGCTTTCTGGAGCCTTCTCTTCTGCCATGCTCTTACCTACTTTCTACTCTGTTCACAACTTTCTCCTACACTATACAGAGTACCTACATTGTACAGAGTACCTACACTGTATCCCTGGTAGCCAAATGCCTTTCCAAACACACAGGCCTTTTAAAAAATTTTGGCCTGTTGCGGTCCTGTATTATAGGCATACCACCCCATCCAGACCACCATCCCTAGTAACTACAGCGTATCTAGGGATGTGCGAATGCGGTTAAGATATTTGGAGTTCAGGCCGAAATTGGCCTGTTCAGATGACCGAACTGAACTTCTGAACTGAATGTTCGAATGGCTGAACACTTCAGAAAAGTTCGGATGAGTTTGGGGGTGGGAAAAACGTGACTTTGAGCAGGAAAAAACATGTATAGAAAGGGGAGGCAGCTGAGGAGCAGACTTCCTGGCACCAGGGGTGGACACCAGGGGTGGTTTCAGGGCCAAATGATACCGATACCCCCAAAAAATTAATATCAGTATCGATAGCGCTATTTTAGGGTGTTCGGCCGACTTCAGCTGAACCGAACTCCGCCAAACCGAACTACTGAACCCGAACGTGGGTTTCGAACCGAATGACTGAACGTCTGAACATCTGAACTGCGTTCTGTTTGCAAATCTGTAACGCATCCCCAACAGTCAAATGCCTGTCTAAAGAAACAGCATGAAGTCATATTGAATGTTGACAGAAATCCTTTTTATTCAACTTTACAATTCTACGGCAGATATATTGATGACATTTTCATGGTATTAGACCCAGAGGGGGATGACAAGAAGTTTTTTACTTGGATCAACACTATTAGTGATCATATTAAATTTACATTAGCCATGGATGAAGAGTTGCTTCCATTTTTGGATGTCACTGTACAGATTAAAGGGGATTCATTAACCGTGACTCCATATTCCAAACCCATGGATAGAAATTCCTTCTTACATTATAATAGTTTCCATCCGGGTCATCTTAGGAGGAATTTACCATATGGCCAGTTTTTACGCTTGAAACATAATAGTTCAAGTACTGAGAGTTTTGATGAGGCCGCTGATCAGTTGGCCACACAGTTTAAGGCCAGGGGATTTCCAGATAGAGTGGTCAGCACAGCCAGATGCAGATCTGTGAAAATGTCTAGAAAGAATTTATTCATGTACAAACCCAAGAAGGAGATGGACAGATTTTTTTGGTTCATGGACTTCACACCTTTATCTTATGCCATTAAACGTTTAATTTATAAACATTGGCATTTGATTCAGGATATCCCTGGCTGCAGTAGGCCACCGCGTATGGGATTTAGAAGGACACAAAATATTGGGGACCGTATAGTACGTTCGGACCTCAAAGTGAAGCAAATGTTGGTCCCTATTATATGTGGACACTTTAAGTGTGGGCATTGCCATTGTTGTTCCCAAACTAGAGAGATCAAGGAGTACCAACAATGTATGAGTGGTATTGAAACATTTTTCTAATTGCAGTTCTTCTAATGTTGTTTATGTTATTACATGCCCTTGTGGGTTAAGATATGTGGGACAAACCTCGCAGCAATTAAGAGTTAGGGTGTCTGAGCATACGAGTAAAATAAAAAATGGGGTTCCAGAAGCCCCCCTTGTGGTTCATTTTTGGACACATAAACACCGCTTTACTGATTTCGAGGTGTTTGTGATTGAAGTTGTCAAGGGAGTCCCTAGGGGGACAACAGACATCCATTCTGAATTGACAAGAAGGGAATGTGCGTGGATCCACAGACTTAATACTATCTCACCCAAGGAACTTAATGATAAAATAGAATTGTCCAGTTTCTTATAAGAATACTGTTTATTACAATTTTTAATATAATTTTGAGAGGACAGTGTCAACTCATTGTTAATGTGTTGTGGCTGTGATTTGTTTACCTTATATCACTTTTGGTTTTGGTTTTCATATTTTTTTACATGAGAAGCCACTACAGGGTTAATATTCAAGTTCCTGTGGATCTTGCTTCTAGGGTAGCTCTAGCACATGTGTGCTTGCTACTTAGTAGGTCACATGATTGGGTATTTAAGAAGGCTGTAATTTCAGAACCAATTGCATTGTTAAAGGTATGGTCTGGTGTTCAGGCTGATTCTCCTTAGCATCATAAAGGAGGTAAGATGGGAAATTTGGCCATTTTTACATTGGTGCTTTATAATGTTGTACTCTTTAAGGGTGGGTTGATTTTTGGAAAGACTTATACTAGTTTTTTATTGGATTGTAGGGATGTGCAAACAGAAGTCCCCTCTGCGATTGCAGCGGCGGGGGTTTGGCGGCGCCCCTTTTTCCCTCCGGCCAAAGGAGGCGAGGAAGGAGCGGCCGCAGAGGGTGGGAGGTGGAATGAGGCCTTGGTTGCCCAGGCAGCCACAAGGGGAGCGCGCCCGGGACTCTCGCGGGAGTTGGAAGTCCCAGGCACCATTTTAGGACTCCCCGCTCACCGCCTCATTCGGCCAGGCAGGAGCGGGGAGACAGGATGTGCTTCGAGGCAGCACCTTTGGCAGGCTGCTTGCCGCGAAGCATGAGGCCCGACGGGTGAAGCGGGGCTCAAGTGGAACCCCCACCCACCCACCCGGGACATCAAGGGAGTCTGTCCCCAGAAGTGGGACCCACGTGGTCACAGGGGGAAGCGGCGACAGAGGCTGAGCAGGGTCGGATTCCACCCCTCCTTTTTCCTCTGGTATACAGGTGGTGTTTCCCCACAGAGGGGGAACGGGCCGGGGCGGGGTGGGGAATTTGCCCGGCGCCCTGTGGGCATTAAAGTAATCCCACGGTTGGTGGGGGAGCCAGGTTGGGTTGTGGGATTGCCACCGCCACCCCCCCCCAAGAAGACAGATGGGTGGGGGGGTAATTCGACGGATGCCCTGGGGGTTGTTCTCCCCCCCCCACAGTGCACCAAAGTGACCCCACAGTTGGTGGGGAAAGTGGGGTCAGGCTGCTGGGATTGCCACACCCCCCAAGAAGGCAGATGGGTGGGGGGGTGAGAATTGGCCTGGCGCCCTGGGGGTAGTTCTCCCCCCCTCCCACAGTGCATCAAAGTAACCCCACAGTTGGTGGGGGAGTGGGGTTGGGCTGCAGAGATCGCTGCTCCCCCCCCAAGAAGGCAGACTGGCCTCTCCACGAGGCTCGAAGGAGTGAGAGGGGCTGAGTGGGGCCTGATTGCACCCCCCCTCCTCACTTGGCACATGGTTTCTCCCACGGAGTGGGGGAAAGGGTTGGGGTTTTTTGGGTGGAGATTCCTCTGCCTTCTGGGGTTCCCCTGCCAAGCACGCACTCAAGAGGTGGCCAGCCTGTGAAGCAACTGAAGGCCAAGCAGGCCTCCATTAGAATTAACCCCGTGCGCAGGGGAGTCAGGCGGGCTCACCCCTCCTCCCCACAGCCAATTAAAAACCCAGGAATCTGGAGAGCTGTGACACACACACACACCCGGGCAGCTAAGGGAGGTCCTCTTCCCCCCCCCCTCTCCCTCAAGACCTGGTAGGAAGGTCAGAAAAGGAAGG
>QEPC01006766.1:52455-142597 GCA_003113815.1 Sphenodon punctatus | reverse complement strand
AGAGAGAGAGAGAGAGAGAGAGAGAGAGAGAGAGGCAGGGCGGGTGCCAGGCATTGGGAGGGAGGGACAGCACCTCAGCAGCACAGCAACAGTAGCTCTAGTCCATATTGAGGAGGAGGAGCCCCATCCCAAGACTGCCACTGGCATGGGATGGCATGTGCCACTGCACCATAACTCCTTGTCCAGGGGCAGCTCAGGGAATCCCAGCAGCGGAAGGTTCACCTTCAAGAAGAGCAACTGCTCCACCAACTTAGCCCCCAGTCTCAGGCAGTGAGGGGAGCAAATGTCCCCCACCATTGAGAACACCCGCTTGCTAGGAACACTGGTTGGTGGACAGGACAGGTTTGGCCACTTTCAACAGGGCCGACCACACGTTGGCCTTGCCAGCCCAGTAGGCCAAGGGATCACTGCTGGGATTGATACAGGGATCCTCCTCATCTCCACAGCTGCTTAGGCGCCATCATACTCCCTCTCGTAGATCTGCCTGGGCACCACCCCCACCACTGCCCTCAGTCAGCTGCCTGCCCTATTGTGCATGGCGCCATACTCCCAAGAGTGGCCCGCACATAGGCCAAGCTGTTTCTGCTGCTGCTGCTGGCAATAGGGGTGCTGTTGCTTCTGCTGGCATTGCTACCACTAGGGCTGGGGGCAGGGATAAACCCAGTTGTCTGAGAGGGGTGGCTGCTCCCACTCCCACCATCCCCGGGGGGGTGTTCCTGCTGCTGCTGCTGTTGCACATTCTGCAGAGACCTCTCTGCCGGGTGGACCCTCTCCACCAGCACACCCTTCTGGAGGCCATAAAGCGCTGTCTGGTGTGCCATGTTGCCCTTGATCCTGGGGTCCAGCACTGTTGCCAGGACATATTGCTCCCACTGCAGGAGCTCGTCAAAATGTGCTCTCAGCCCTGCCTTCAGCTTCCACCAAAGGTCAAGTGCTTCATCAACCATCTCCCTGCCCTCTGGGCCACAATTCCACCCCTCAAGAATCTTGTCCAGCCTCCTGTGAAGACTATGGACCAGAGGGGTCACCTGGCTGAGGGTGGCAGTGGAGCTGCTCATGGTCTCCATCATGGACAGGAATGGTCTCAGGATGAAGACCATGTGAGCCAAGATCTCCCATTCCACCCCATTAAACCTTTGAGATGCCCCACTCCCACTCCCCAAAGCTGCCTCCGCCGGGTTTTGCAATCAGTGTGCCTTTACAGCCTTTACAGCCTTTACAGCCAGGTAGGCATGCTGGGCATTCCTGGAGGACCACAGTTCAGTGGTGAAGTGGACAGTAGCCCCCCCATCCTGTGCCAGCTGTTCCCTCACCCATTCCTTCAAAGTCCTTCAGGCACCACATTCTGACTGAGGGTGGTGCGGAATGGCAGCTTAAACTGGGGGGCCAGGAACCCAACCAGCCACTTGAAGCCCATGTCCTCTATTATGGAGAAGGAATGCCCATCCAGCACAATCATTTCTCCTAACAGGCACCTGACTTTCTTTTGATAGCCTCGCCTCCCTCCAGCTCACAATGGCCTTGGAAGCTGCCCCCACCCCAGCTCCTCCATGGTGGGCTGATGCTTCTGGTGAGGCTCCTGCTACTGTTCTACCCCCCTAGCAGGAATACTGCTCCTGCTGCTAGAGTCAGCAGTTGGTGCAGGACGCTTGCTCACTGAAGGTGGAGGGTGATTGGGCATTGCAGTTGGGAACCCGCTGGCATCCACTTCCCCTGCCTTCCGCTTAGCAGCAGAGTGCTGTGGCATGATTTCAGGTGCCTCGCCATGGCAGTTCTCCCAAGGTTGGCGAGCACCTGCCCACACTTCACCAGTTTATTGCACAAAGTGCACTGCACCTCCCTGGGATCATCTGACCACACCAGCTTAAAATGTTCCCAGACAGAGGATATTTTCCCCCTCCTGCCTTCTGGCCCGGCCCGGGTGATGCACTGCTTCCAGCGCTACTGGGAGGGACAGAACATGGTGGCGATGATGACACAGCTCTGGGAGGAGGGACAGCCATCGTCTCAGATCCAGACATCTCCTCTACAGCACTAGTGTCAAGTTCTTGCTCACTGACCTCGATCACGGTGATGTCCCATGAAGGGGAGTACTGGGACCCTGAGGCTTGACTGCCCGCCATGCTGCTGGCACTCTTGACTGCCCGCCATGCTGCTGGCCGCCATGCTGCTAATGCTGCTACTGCTGCTTCCCCCCATAGCTGCTAATGCTGCTACTGCTGCTACTCCTCTCCCTACTGCCATTGCCTGGGGATTGGGCCCTGGCTCTAGCAGCCAGGGTGCTGGGGATCACCTTGACAATGTGGGACATTGGTGGCCCTGGAGGAACATCGGAAGCAGTACCAACACCTTCTGAAGCAGCTGCAGCAGAGACCGATGCAGCCTCATGTCCTGCAGGCCTTCCAGTGCCCTGTGGGGCAGTGGAGGGCACTGCCAGGATGCGCCGCTGAGCCGCTTAAGCCTGTTGCCCTAAAGCAGGCCTGCTTAGTTTCGGACGTGGTGATGTACTCAGGCTACTGATTCTGCCTGTTGCCACTCCTCTGGCATGGCCCCTACCCCTACCACCTTTCCCACATGCCCCATTGCCTGTCTCACAGGCAGCAAACCGGCCTCTCCTACTTCCGTTCTCCATGTCTTCAAACTGAAACACACAAAGATTTGATTTTTTTTTACTCAAATTTTTAAAATAATATTATATATAGCTATCTCTTCACTAAATCTAAATGCTATTACGTATTCTAAAATCTATAGAACTAAATGGAATATCCTAATAACTACAAAGGCTTTGTTCTACACACTATAAACCAAGTATCTCTATCTATCTCTGTAACTAAGCTAACTACAATGTATTAGGGATGGGCGAACAGAACGCGGTTCGGATGTCCGGGTGTTTGGTTCGAAACCCAAGTTCGGGTTCGATGGTTCAGTTCAGCCAAGTTCGGTTTGGACGAACTTGGTCAAACATTCAAAAATATCGCTATTGATACCGAAACCGAAACGAAACCGAAACCAAATTTTTGGCCCTGAAAAGATGTTTTTCCCACCCCCGAATTAATCTGAACTTGACTGAACTGTTCGGTCATTTGAGAGTTCGGTACGGACGTTTGGTTCAGACGTCCGAACAGACTGAGTTCGGTCCGAACTCCGAACATCCGAACCGTGTTTACCCATTCCTAAATGTATATCTATCTAGTAACTATCTATCTAATATCTGTCTATCTATATATACAATATTACACAGGGAAGGGGGGGAAACACAAAGAACATGGGGTGGGTACAAAACTGAAATGAAAATCAATCTAATAACAATCCTACTCTAAATAAATCCAAAACTTAAAATAGGGAAGGTAATCAGGGATGGAATATGAGGAAAAGGGAAAGGATTCAATGGAGAGGGGAGGGGAGAAGAAAGTTTGAACACAGGGAACACAGGGAGGGGTAAAAAAACCACAACTAAATCTATCTAATATAATCTAAATAAATTGGAGGAGGATGGCAATGGATTGGGGAGCTGGGAGGTACAAAACTGCTGGGAGAGGGAGCCTTCTGAAAACATCTGCTGTCAGGAACAGTGACTAGCTCAGAAGGTGTTGGGAAGGGGGGAGGGCAATACGTTTTGTAACTTGCTGCGCCTGCCTCACCGCAAGCCCCATTAGCTCCATGCAGCCTAGCCCGTGACCAATCACAGACTGCAGAGCCAGTGGTCTGAGGAGAAAAGGGATGGCGATTGGGTAGCCTGGCTGCTACTCTAAGCCTCTCCACCCCTGGTGATGGAAGTCTGCTCCTCAGCTGACACACACACACACCCTGTGCCTGCCTGTGTCAGGCAGTGGTCACCAACTGGCAGTGGTCACGTTTCTACCACCCGAAGTCGATCCGAACCGACTGAACTGTTAGGTCATTTCGGAGTTCAGAATCAGGTTCGGTTCGGTCAGTTCGGGTTCGGGTTCGGGTTCAGGTTCAGTTTCGGTCATCCGAATGGACCGAGTTTGGGCCGAACTCCAAAGTTCCGAACCGCGTTCGCACATCCCTAGCCCCCCTTCCTGCCCATGGTTTCCCCCCTTCTTTGGTCTCATAAGAAAAGGAGGACACATAAGGGGACTTGTTAAATATATATTCGCTCGTATTGCTGAGTAGCTCCCAGAAACTTGAGCCCAGTCCTTGACTACTTGGAAAAACTCACAAATAATTAATGCCCTATTCGTTTCATGCCTATAAACAAATGAATGCCAAAATAATCTTCATTTTTATCATTTGCAGTAGTATCTTTTGTGGTAAGTAAGATCTGCAGGAATAATAACCAGATTTCTCAGAGTCAAGCAATACCAACATGTTAATCTTATTGATCTTTCAGGAAAACCATAAAACACATATCCTGGCTATTTTGGGTTGTTAAAGAGGATTGAAACTCAGAAGACCAGGAATATGATTCCTCACATTACTGACCTAAACTCATTTTGGATGTTCATTTCTATATTCGATCTACCTATGTTGCCCTGCAAATTCAATTAGATATTGCATTCTTTATGCAATCAACAATTGTATTCTGGCAAAATAGCTGTCAAGTTTAATCACTGAGGTGTTTATGTTACACTGGCCCTTTTTAAACAGGCCACGACTGCGGGGTGGGTGTGCGCACAGCAGCGTGGGTGGTGTGCGGGGGGCAGCGTACACGCCTGCACACCAACCCTCCTTGCGTCCCCAAACATGGAGCAATTACCATTTTGGCCACGTGCTCCATGAGTGGGTGATGGGTGGAGGTGGGTTGTTAGGACATGGGCCTATTCTGCGAGTTAATATTGGGGGGCCGGCACCCCAATATCCAAACAACCTCTTATATTTAGAGGGAATTAGCCAAATGTATTCAAAGGGTCTGCGTGTGTCCACTGGGATGAGTCAGAGGACGTGATGCACTGTCAGCTGGCTGGAATTTCCCTCCCACACCCCAACGCAGGAAGGGGATACTCCAATAAATTGAGGGAGATTTATTGACACAAAACTAAGTACAATACATAACCTGTTCACCCACGGGCCAATTAGGATGCCACAAGTAATTTTCTATACCCTCTCCCCAAACATAATTGATATAAGTACACAATAATTCACATAGAGAAACCCTCTGGTCTGGTTACCCTGGTGTAAGTGGATGTTGCGAGAGGGAGGAGGGGAAGGGGGAAAGAATCAATATTACCTATCCAGTCCTGTTGAAAAGGGACAGGTGACCCTGTAGATCCAGCAGCATTTGGAGAAGGGAGGAGGGAGAAGCTTGACAGACCGGGAGGGGGGGATTGGTCTGGGGGAGATCCTTGAGGCAAGCATACACAGAGTAACCTGTTTGTGTCTGCATTCAAGAATGACCCAATTTGCTCATGGGGGCAAGGGCAGTTATAGGTTTCTTAGAGCGGGGGCAAGGGGTCCCAAAGGCACTTCTTGTTCAAAAAGGGATCCCAGAGGCACTCGGGAATGCCAGGGCTGAAAAAGAAACCCTTGCATGATGTTTTGGGGGAAATAAAGTCTTGGAGGATTTCAATGGGAGGCATGGCCAGATGAACAAGAGGGCAAAAGGGAGTTTCTATAGACAGGGGAAGAAGACTATTCTTAAACAGGCATGGAGCGATCAGCCTAACAATCGATCTATTACTTGCTCAGAGTTTTGGGTGGCCGTGGAGGGCTCATCTCAAAAGAGGGAGGCACCTGTTCCACTCCATTGTTTACCCAGGAGCCTCCCTTGTTCCATTCTCTTATTCCCTCTGACCAGACCAGTTTGGCATGGGGTTTTTTCTTTGTTTTTCCTTTCCTCCCTTCTGTTCCCCTGCACCCTTTGACCTGTGTCTCGTTGGGTGCTGCCAAGGGAGGGGATGTCTATGGTTTGGGGGGTTGGTGTCATTCCTAACAGGGTAAACATGCATGTTTCATGGGAGCATGCACGCATGCCCACCAATCCACTGTGGCAGTCATGCATGGGCATGAGTGGGTGCATCTCATGTAAAAAGGGCCACTGATGTAACAGGTGGCAATTTCTTATTAGTATGTAAGTGGTTAAAAATGTTAGATAGATAGATAGATAAAATCAAATGTCCGTGTTTTTGACTGTGTTCGTTTGTAATGATTTTGCATATGTTTATGGATAAGAGTTCAAGGTATGCAAACTCAAGTTCATCATGTAGCAGCTCTTAAATAATTTGGAAATGTTGTTTTTATAATCATTCTATGAACAAAACAGATGCATTGCCTCTACACATTATTCTATATTGCTGAAGTTGCAGTCATCCTCTTTTGGTTGATTCTAAAGCATACAAAAAATAACCCTCATGTTAGATATGAGACTATGCAATCATAAACATAATAGGCTCCTACCCATATTGATCTTTTATACCTCACAAAGATTGGAAAGAAGAGGTAGGGGAATTAAAATGGAGATAAAGAGAATGAGACTGTCATTTCTGTTGGCCATACTATACATTCCAAACTGTATTCTTTATGAACTTAGCAAGGCTGTTTTTATTGATGTAGATTATTTTTTCATGAATCTTTCAAAAACTGTCTTTTGAAGAAGAGGACATGCATATTTTAACAAAATGGAGCACAGCACATTCTTTATTACACTTGAACAACAAGTTTGCTCAAGACTCCCCTTTATCAGTTTAGCAAGAGGCACGCAGAAAGAGTGTGGCAACTGTTTTTATGCCAGAAAGCAGGGTGGAGGGGAGATGAATGCATGTAATATAAATTTTTGTTCTTTTCCTACTTGATGTGAGAGGATAACAGATTAGCCCACTGGAGTCCAGGTCACACCACCAGCATGCTCTGTGCGACAAAGCAGACAAACCTCCTCATGCCTGCCTTACAGCTGATTGGGGGGAGGGAGACCCACGAGCACGCCTACCACCTGCCTAACAGGGGAGGCTGTAGTTGCTAGGGATGGGTGAATGCGGTTTGGAAGTTCGGAGTTCGGACCGAACTCGAATAGTTCGGTCGACCGAACCAAACGTCTGAACTGAACTCGATTTTCGAACCGAACTGAACTTCCGAAGTCGGCTCTGTTCACCCATTCCTAAAAGATAATATTCCATTTAGTTCAATGGGGTTTGAATTTCCGAACTTTGGTCGGAAGTTCGGAGTTTGGACTGAATTCGAATAGTTTGGTCGACCGAACTGAGCTTCCGAACCAAACCGAACCGTATTAGTGAACTCGATTCTGTTCGCCCATCCCTAGTAGTTGCTGGGATTTGATGGTGGGGTGCAGTTGGACCAGGCCTAGTTTGAAGAGGAAGATTGCTAACACCTGTTACCATCTTCTACAGGTATAACTTGAAGGGGAGGGTCATTTCTGGCCACTGTGGACAGAGAAGCCTTGATCCTTCAGTGAGAGATGGAGGGTTTGGGGTAGGGGGAATACAGGTGGGTTATTTTTGACCCCTAGGCGGGGGGCAAAGATTATTATTTTAACATTTTATATATTTGTATTATGCTTATATAATTATTGAAAATGTTGTAAATTGTATTTTGGAAAATGTGTGGGTAATGGGTAAGTAAGTAAGTAAGTAAGTAAGTAAGTAAGTAAGTTTGTTTATTAGTTTTTATATTGTGTTTTATTGTTTGTTAGCTGCCCTGAGTCCTTTGCGGTGAAGGGCAGGGTAAAAATCTAAAATAAACAAAACACTAACACAACACAATGAAACAACAACAACAACAACAACAACAATACTACTACTGCTACTACTACTACTAATAATAATAATGGAGGGTCCCCCCATACTCCTGTCCACCCAGCAGCTGATTTGGTGGAGGGGGCTTGCTCATGCTCCTCCCACCTTTCCAACAGCTAATGAGGGGGAGGACCCGTGAAGTAGCTCAAGTGCTCCTCCCGTCAGCCCAACAATTGTTTGGGGGAAGGGAGTCCTGCATGTACTCATTCCACCCACCTAAAAGCTGATCAAGAAAGGGGACTTGTGTGCACTCCTCCCACCAGCCTAACTGCTATTTGGAGGAGGAGGACCTGCCTATGCTTCTCCTGCAAGCCTGAGAAATTATCATGGAGAGGGGGACCCTTGAGGAGCATGTTCACTCCTCCCTTCCACCTAACAGATGATATGGGAAAGGGGACCATTGTGGAGCACATACTACTCTCACCCGCCCAACAACTGATCAGAGTAACAGCACCCTGGAAGAGCATGCACTCTCCTCCCATTTACACAGGATGCTCCACCATATGGATGATGGGTGTCCATGCATGAGTGCATCTTGTATAAAAAAAGGGTCATAGTTACAGAGAAGAAATTCTGAATGAAAGGGGAAGAGGACACAATTTCGCTCATGACGAGCTAGGGAAAGCCTGATGGAAGAGGTAGTTTGGGAGGGATTTGAAAACTGGGAGGGAGGGAGGGAGCAGAATGAATGTATCCAGGGAGGGAGTTCCAGGTGTGGGGGCAAATATGTTTACCGGAACAAGAAAGTTGCACACAGGTGACCCCCTTGGGGGGGTGGGGCAGAGGAGTAGTAGTATGGCAGTATGCAAGAGCAGAGAGATATGGGGAAGCAAGGTCATGAACGTGAAGACCAGGAGTTTGTGCTGAATGCTTCACATAGAGGGAACTGGTGGCGAGGAGGGGCTGAACATGGTCAAAGTGATGGACTGGTGGATGACTTTGGCAGCAGAGTATTGAACGAAGATGAGGGGGGCAAGGTCAGAGCAGGGGAGACAAGTAAGGAGGAAGTTACAGTACTCAAGGCAAGAGATGATTAAAGCATAGACTAGGGTTTTTGTAGTGGAAAGATCAAGGCAGGGCCATATTTTATCACTATTATACAGAGTGAAGCAACAAGATTCAGCAACAGCTTTGATCTCAGGTGTAAAGGACAGGAAAGAGTCAAAGATTAATCCCAGGCTGCAAGTCAGAGGGAAAGGTTGGATGGTGACACCCTCAATAGAAATTGAGAGGGAAGTAGGAGTAACGTTTTGGGGGAAGATTTTCCTTTTCCTGAGAATGCAGCATGTAGCAGCCAGCTGCTCACCACGCCCTGGGATAGGGGGAACATCTGGCAGCAGCCAGTCACACACTGCACTGCATTGCCCAGTTGTCCAGTAATTAAAATAAGGAAATGATACGCATAGGTAATGAAGATGAAAATGGAGTAAAAAGTGTCAGTTTTCGTTATAAAAATAAAAACATAATACACTGTGCATGTGTAAAATGGCCACCTGGGCCGTTCTGCACATACATACCCTTTCCCAAAATGTGTGGTGGCCATTTTACGCATGCACAACTGGCTTCTCCTTTCTAACATGGTGCTATGCTACTGGCACCATTTGGGGAAAGGACTGAGTATGCACCAATGGTCCGGTGGCCATTTTGGACATGTTCAGTTATGTATTAATAACAACAATAATAACAATAATAATAATACTAAATTTTTATTATTATTATTATTATTATCCCAATAGGAATCCTCAGTTCAGTCAGACAGCACTTGAGAAAATAATAATAATCTCTGCAGATGTCCAAAATGGCCACTAATTTTAAAAAAGACAGCACTAGAACTCCATCTCTTGATTAATATCTCTAGAAAAATAAATATTATAGTCATATAGTTATCAAACTTGATGTGAAAAAAAATAATCAAAAATAATACTGTTCTTCAAATCTCCATTTGAGAGACAAACAAAATACATTTTTAATTAATAATATATAATTTAAAAAAGAATTACCTAATAATATTGATGTTGGGATTACTTACAGCACAGGAGCATGTATCAGGAATTATGGTTCTGTCAGTCACTCTTCCACAGACTTCATGTCTGACCTTGAGCAGGTCACATATGGACTGAATTTACAGCTCTTGCTGACACAATAATTCTTATTTGAGTGAGTGGTTCCACTCATTTCAATGGGGCTGTTTTTTTAAGAAAGATTATTTATATAGGGGTTGTAGCAATACTTTCCCCTATGTTTTTGTTCCCCAACTGAAGCAACAAAACAGAGGTATTATTAAGCTAATTGGCAGATAAGTATAAAGTACATTTTGATCTTTAGAAGTGAGGCTTTTAGTGAGTCCAAATTATTATTATTAGCACCATCATTACTCTTATAAATTGAAACATGACTATATAACTTAAAATCTTCCTGAGTTATTCCATAAATAGTATAAACATTTTATTCACATAGCTTTTGATTCTCAAAGCAGTGTGCTGGCACAATGGCCCTTCACTTACCCTTGCAGCGACAGAGCTGCTCATCGTTCTCCCCTTTTAAAAAATTGAGCAAGACAACAAAAGCGGGGGAGGTTACTCACCTCCACTCGGGATCAGCACACTTCAGTTAAGACAGGATGGACATCAAGTCAGAACCTGGCGAGGGTTGCCCCGACAACTCTGCCTGCAGGTGGAAAGGAACACAGACAGTGACTGGAGCCCCACTCCAGAAGGGGTGGAGCTCCATGTTAGAATCTGCTCCTGCCTCAGTGCGAGACAAGAGTGGTTACCAACAGTACCCACCCACCTGCCCTCCCTATAACATGGTGGGTTACCCCAGTCACCTAACGGGGCCAGGAAGGAATTTTTCCGGGAAACTAGATTACACCAAGGCTTCCTGGTTGTCGACTTTTGCACAATGTAGGGTGATTGATTCTGATTGACTTTGTCCCAGTAGAAGGGGGGTGCTTTCCTGAGATTAACAAGTTGTTGCACTCTTGACAGGGGCCAGTACTGTGGTTTGATGTTATGATAGAAAACATAGTAGGTGTCATCTCCATAAGAGATGGGGAGGCACCACTTGCCATAAAAACGGGGTATGACAATCAGTGGGTTAGCATCCCTGGGAGGGATGACCAGGGTGGTAGGGACAGGTATGGTCCCCAGTCTCTAGGCACCTTCCTCCTTACTCAAGTCTGGAAGTACATGGCTCCCCTCAACCACGGCTGCCAGCATGGTGGGAGACATTATATTGATTAAAGTGGAGAATGGTAATGGAGGGTATATCGAGACCATCCCCGAGGTTTAGGTAAATGCAGTTTGTTTCTAGTACTGGACCCAAATCACAATAGGCAATTTCCCTACCTATCCTAATTATTTGTTTGAATAAAAAGTTTGGTCATTTTAAATCCAAACACGTTGTCTTGTTTCATTTGGGATGCGTCGGCAACCCTCATTTATGCATATGCAACCTGAACTGGTGGTATAACACTTTGAAGACTGGGATCTATGTTTGTGTGTTTGTTTATTTATTATTTATTTGTGCTTCCATTTTTACCCCGCTCCTCTCACAGCAAGTGACTCAGGGCAGCTTACAAGATAAAATAACAATAATAACATAAAAATATAAATAACTTTAAAATAAATAATACAAATAATACTAAAACTGAATCATGTGCAAAAAAACAAATCACCCAAGTGCAAAAAAGAATACGTCCCCTTAATACAAACACACACCTCCCACCCTCCCCTTATTCCCCGCCAAAAGCCTGGTGGAATTTTAGTCTTTTTACAAATAACCTAAGGACAGGGACCCATATTCACTGTGTTTTCCCCATTGCTGCCAATGGAGAAAATGCATAATGTCTCTGACTACATGATTTAGAAGTTGTCCATAAAATACGGCATGCTTTTAAAGCCATTTTTGAACCACTTTTCCTTTTCTCACAGTTTGCTATACAAGTGCAGACTGCATCCAATACGTATGTCACATAAATAATGTAGTCCCCATGTTTTGTTTTTTCCTCCACCCACTCCCAGAAGTCAATTGTGGGAGAGGTGGGGGGTCGGTGGGAGAGAGAGAGAGACAGAGAGAGAGATCTGTCCTGTATGCTGAGAACATGGGGAAAAAGTGGCAGAAGGGCGTTTGGGAGCTGAAGCAGAGAAACACAGTGAAATAACCAGGACATGGGTCATTTGTATGGAAGATTAAGGAACAAGATGAGAAATGTTGGAGGCAACTGGGAAGTGATATGGACAGGAGGGTAAGAGTGGAAGCAGTACAAAACAAAGGACTGTGCCTAATACAGCTAGCAACTTCATACTGAGATGATTTGGCTGGAGAGAGCAACAGGTGTATGTGATATATTACAACAAATTCAACTCTGCTTACCTCACACCCCACCCCTTTGACAAATGGCATACATTCTGCATTATCCTTTAGGGTAACGTTTTCAAAAGCTTCTGAGTGACTTAGGGTACTTTCAGAAATGACAGTACCGCGGGTGGTCACACTTTGACCCATGTGGCCACCTGCGGTGACGTAATGTTTGATCTGGCCCATTAGATGTTACCCCGGGTTGGATCTAGGGTTTCCCTGGGCCATGTCAGTTTTTAGCCCGGGCTGTAACTTGGGCCCATTGACACAGCCCAGACTAATCACAGTCACGGTCTAGGGAAGTCATCTCTGGACCGGGTTACAGTGGGCTGTCACGTGTGATGGTCCACACCCTGGTCTGGGACTGGGACTGTTCTGGTTGAGTGAAGAGGCCTCACAGGCCATAGCACCTGCCCATCAGGGAGGAGGGTGGGGCACATTCAGAAGCATGGGGGATGAGGTCGTACGGACCCACGTCCACATGTTGCCCCACCATCTTCCTGCCCCTACCCTGGCCCAGGGCCCGACATGTCTGTTCAGCCACCGGGCCAGATCCTGCCTGCGGTGAGGGCCCTCACCCTGGAAATAATCAAAGAGTGATGGCATAGTGCACCATCACGTTTAAAAATACCCTTGGGGCCTAAGTCCAATTTTCCAAAGTGACTTTCAAAAGATAACTTTAAAATGGGAGCTAGACACTCATAAAAACTTTACCCTATGTGCCCAACCATCATGGAAATATAAAACCCCACCTTGAATCCTAATTGCATGGCTAATAATTATAAGGTATATTTGTGATCTCCATTCCAATAGGACTCAGGTCTCAGGTATGTGTTTTTAATTTTAAACGACTGCATTCCCATACAACATTTTAAAGAGATTTGTAAATGACTCACCCTTTGTGAGTCCACCCTTTTAATGAAATCAGATTTTCGGTTATCCATATTAAAATACAGATGCTTGAAAACAATAGCTTTGCACAATAGCTAGAAAAATGCAAACTGTCTCTGAGCAGCATAATATTTGAGAGTCATCATGGGATCTCTTCAGGAATTTTTTTTCTATTTTCTTGTACTTTAAAAATGTATCCATGACATTTTGAAAGGAATGGCAGTGCATGAACTATCACATAAAGAGATGACTTCTTCACCATGAAATGAGTGTAGTCATTGTACTCAGAAAGAGGATTGAATTTCCCTTGTTTGAGGAAAAAAGTGAGAATGATCTTTGTTCTTTAAAGGCTTCCATTAAAATCAAAGGAAAGAAGTCAAGTATAGCACTTGCCCCTTATCCCGTGTCTGATTGGGAATTGGTCATCCACATTTTGAAGGGTTAGGAGAGATTATAGAGGTAGCAACACAAAAAGTATCTATTTCCTTTAAAGAGGCTCTATCCTTTTGTGTTATACATTATACATCAGAGTGACATTTGAAGGGAGATTTATTATAATCTCTGGCAGAATGCTTTGTTTCAGCTCTGTAAATTTATAATGCAATGCTTTTATCTAAAATTCAGAGCATTATTTTAGAAAGAAGGTGTATCATAACTGTGAGGCAAGGCCTGTTCTTATTAACAAGCATCCACAGGAGTTGAAATACAGACTGATATTGACAGTGAGGAAAAAAAAAACCACTGAACCTTGGGAGACAAGGGAGTGCATAGCTATAATAGGGACAGAAGATGTGGAGCCCTTCTATCTTCTGTACAAAGACTCATTTCAACCTAGCTATACCTCTTTTGGAAGGGTGAATTTGTGTGTAGTTGGTTTGCCTTAGGTTTTGACTTGTGGCAACATGATCCATCTATTGCTGCTTGAAAATGACACAAAATTTGATTGCATGAAAATGTTTTCTGTTCCTGTAAACGGAACGAAACTCATAGAATCTGAGGAAATACCCTGATGGTCTAAGACTATGTACAGCAAAATTGTCTGGCTTGTGCAGGCTGCTGAGGAGGTTTTCTAAATACAGTTTGACAATGCTTACAGTACTCTGAGAAAAACAATGCACATATATATTCCTGAATGTATGTGCAACTGCTTTTTTATATTATGCAACTTACAAATGAGAATTTTGAAAACTGTAGAGGGGGGTTGCACACACAACTCCTTTTAATTCAATTTACAAAGAAACCAGATGTCCAAAAAAACTCCTATTGTGGAGTAAAGTATTATTATGGGAATCAAAATCTGATCCCTGTTGTTTAAAGGTAAATAATTTTGTCCTCTGTCATTGGGAGAACCTGTTCCTGGGGTAAGGCATAATCATTAATCGCGAAGTTAGAAGTCATAATCGTTAATCGTGAAGTTAGAAGTCATAATAGTTAATTGTGAAGTTAGAAGTCACAACTTAGAAGATGGAAGATGAAAATACAGACTGATATTGACAATGAGAAAAAACACACTGAACCTTGGGAGGCAGGGAAATAAAAAACACTGAACCTTGGGACCCAAGGGAGAGCAAATCTATAATAGGGACAGAAGATGTGTTTGCACCAGAGCCCTTCCATCTTCTGTACAAGGACCCATTTCAAGCTACACCTCTTTTGGGAGGGTGATGTGTGTAGGTAGGGGGGAAATGGCAGATTATATAGAGTCTTATTCCATTAAACAAGAAATGCCCTGCAGAGGGGAGTAGTGTGTGCTATCTAGTAGTAAATAATGGTCAGTGTGACTTAAGTCTGGGCTGTCTAGGTACCAAGAAACAATTGGTGTAAACAAGTGAGACAGGGGCAAGCTGGATCCCCTGGGTGGCCTGGGGAGGACCACCACACCACTTTGGGGCAGAGGGAAGGGCAATTCAAATGAGCAGTTCACCACCACCACCACCACCACCACCCTGCTAGAGGGACTGCCATCACAATTCTCTCCATTCTCTCACACATCAGCTGAGGAGCTGACCACATGGGACAGGACTCCCAGACTCTTGTTGCTCAACTGAATAGGACCCCTGGGAGGAGCAGCTGCCAAACAACTGATTGGGAGAGCCTGGAGGAGCATGCTAAACAACTAATCAGGTAGCCCCAGAGAAGCATGTTCATCTGGCCTGCCAAACAGCTGATCGGGGGGGCTCCTCCAGACCCCCCAATCAGCTGTTTGGCACGCTCCTCTGGGTCCCCCAATCAGCCATTTGGAGGCCAGGGTGAGTTTGCTCCATCAGGTCTGATACTCAGGCCTTGCTTCACAACCGACCTGGCAAATTAATATATGGGAGGGTGCACATTAGTCTGGATAGCCCACACGGTGTTACCAACATTCTCTGGATGACACTTCCGGTAGCAACTGCCTGGAAGTGGGTAAACATCTGGGAGCCACCAAACTGCCAAGCAGGTGACTAGCAGGCTACTGTGAGCTACCGCGGGATACTGCCTCATTTCTTTTCACCCAGAGTGAAGGCACTGAATCTCCACAGTTGTTCTAATTTGTGGGGCCCAAGTAGTCAAAGATAAAATCCAGGGCCCCTGGCGGTCCCCCTCTGTGGATCTGCCTCCTTGGGGATGCTGGTTTCTGGATGTGATCATTGGATCCAGTTCCTATCTCAAAGCACTAAAAGACTGAGCTTAGGGTAAGGCAGGAGAGAATAGGGCAGCATACACACAAGGATAGAGGGCAGATACATGACACAGATCCATAATCTGAACTCTCCTCTTCTGGAGTTCACTTCTTAAACACCTCTGTCCTCAACTTTTATGTGGCCCTTGGAGCTTTTACTAATTTTCAAAATGGCCCACAGGAGGGAAAAGCTTCCTCAGTCCACACCCTAATGCATGCAGTGGGGATTTGGGGAAATGTTTCTCATTGCATACCCACACATTTTAATTTACTAAATTTAATAAAGTAGATTAACTGTTATTGAAGTCAGATGTGAATTTATGAAATTGTCAAAACACCACTAATCAACTTTAGAAAATCAGTCTTTTTCCTTTTCTTTTCAATTGTTATTCCTTAAGTATCAATTAATTCATGCACTATACAAGACATAAGAGCTTTATGAGGAGTGAAGATGGAGAATTAACATCTTTCCAGTTGAGAAAGTAAGATATAGAGAGATAAATACAGACAGACTATAGCAGAGCCAGGAATTAAAACCAAATCTCAGTATCAGTACAGTGAGATTTCTCATCATACCTAAATTCATTTAGGTCACAAATATCCAGGGAAGGTGATTTGAAGCCAATGGGTCTACTCCAGGGCAAGTGGTTTGAGTATTGCAGACTTCATTTGATTTAATTAAAGTTAATTTTATTGCTGCTTAATAATTCATGATGATGACTGTAAAGCTCTTGGGGTCTTGTCTATTAACTTCTCAAGTCAAGAATTTCTCATTTAATAAAATCAGGGTAAACCATACATCCTGCAAGTCATCCTCTATTGGTTTAATGTAGGGATGAAATGAATAATGGATTTGCTTCCTGTTAAGTATTGTCAACAATATGGGGAACCCCTGTTGAAGTTCACCAAGTTCCCAATACCAGTGAGCAAATCCTCCCCCTCTACCTCACCCCTTACCTTCTCCCAGGAGCACATCAGCATGGGCAGCAGTGGACGGCTGACAACAAGAAAGGCACGCCAGGATGGCCCATGGCAGCGGGGGCATTCCTGGAAACCTGGACCTGCTTCCCGAAGATGCACTGCTCCTTCCTGGAAATGCTGGTTCAATTAGAAACACTTTCACCACTTTTACCTTACAATAGGTGGCTTGAACCAGCACAAATAACATTTTGCACTGGAGAGAACTGCTACAAAAGGAGTAAAGAACAAGCTTTAACCAGTTTGAAACAAACAAACTGAATCCAATTATCCTAGTTAATCCACCAAACTGAGACACTGCAGAGAAGGCAAATGACCTGCACTGCTCGTTATCAGAGTCAACCTGTAGAAAGGGGAAAAAAATCCTTCTCAGTTCAAAACCTGTGGCTAGATAGCCCACAGCATCTCCCAGTCATGGTGATAAGGCTCCCTGTACCTAAACCTCAAAATAAAAACACCCATAGTGGGCAGCAGAACTATCACTCCCAGTTATGTGACTCTTAAAACGGACTCTGCCATGTTGTGTAGAAGGTATTTATGCTCTCCAAAGACTTTTAACGTGAAAACACTACAGGGTCCTGCTTCCCAGTTGCCACATAATGTGATGGCAAAAGTAGGAGGTCTCCCAACCATTCCTGGAATCAGAAAGCTCACATGTTGTGGAGCTTTGTGGCAGAAGACAATGCTTATCTCATATCAACTGAGATGATAAAGTATGTGTCTATAAGGGGCCATCCTGCCGTGGACCATCCTACCATGCCTCCCCTGTAGCCATCTGCCCAGTCCTCTGGGGCTCTGACATGGTGGTTGATCTGCCAGTGCCACTTCTTCCATCTGTCTGGATCTCAGACTTTCTCCTTATGTCTTCTGGGGCTTGTTTTCCTTAGTGCCCTTACCGCTTATCTGTTCTCCTTGGGTTTCCTTGGTACTCTGCTGTCAGAATCCCTTTTCCCTCATGATCTCTATGATGAACGTTACCTTCCCCATGTTGCAGGATTGCTGAGAGATCAATCTTTTTCTTTGCTCCTGTCCCTCTGACAGCTCTTTTCGGACTGTGCCTTCACCTCTAGAACCTACCTCCTCGACTTCCGTATGAGCTCTGACCTTACTTCCCCTTATACACTCCAAAAATCTTTGCCAATAATTCATGCACTTTTTGCCACAGTATGAAGTCCCTTACACACCTGAGTGTAAAACAATGCAAGACACTGAAATAATGTTAGAAACACTGCTCGCTCAACAGTATACAGTATACTATTAAGTATTGTCAGTTCAATACTATTAAGTATTGTCAGTCCAAGGCTTCATTGCAGTCCACTTTCACACAAACCACCAGACTTACACAGCCCCGTCACCACATGCCATACTTTTAATTTTGTTTTTATTTGCATTGTCACAAAACAGTTTGTCATACAGTCTAGGCCACTGTCTTTTAGATCTTTCTGTTCTATGATGGTATGGGGCATCCTACTGAGTAAGCTTCCACGCCCATTTCCACTTAATCTAGGGAATCCAGAAGGCACGTCTCAACTGCTTTTCTTGGTAGTCCTGTTCTGCACAATGGAAGGCTCCACAAGTTGCCACTACCTTGCACAGATGGTCCTTACTCTTGAGTTTTGGGCCCAGTCTTATAAAGTTATTACCCTAGATGAGAGCAAAATTGCTAGCCAGTTCTGGGAAATCAACCACTGATATAGATGAAACAGGTACTTACTTTAGGAACTCTGGGTAATATGCATGGATACCAATTGGGTACCTGGAAAAGATTGGTAACTTGCAATACAATTTTGTAAAAATTTTCTGATTACCAATTGGTATATTGGATCAGGAAACGGAAACATTGAAACATTTGCAATGGAAGTTACTGACATTTGGGGTTTCCTGGACTTCAATTTTCCAATTACTGATTAGTGTATCTGGTTGGGGGGTGGGGAGGACAGACATTTAAAAAAAAATTGTGATGGGGGTCAGTGTTCAAACTTTGCCAGTAAAATGAAGTGTTATTTAGAGCATATGTTTCCTGTTCCATAATTGGTAATCAATTCCACTGAGGGCAAGTTCTACAAACTGGAAGCAGGGAAGGCTTAACAAGGTGGTATACTGATTAAGGGTAATATTAGAGATGGTGCTTGATATCTGTATAGCTGCTGTTCTGAACTTACTTTCTGACTTACTTTCTGAACTCATCTAATTTTACATATTTAAGGCAGTCATAGAAAGCAATATAACTGGGAGTGGAACATCAATTGAAAGGTCTGATTTTGCACTCTTTAGACAACAAAATTACCCATTGTCATTTTTTGTTTAAGTATTACAAATTATCCAAGGGTAGTTAATATTCATGATTGGAGGTTCTCAAACTAGTGAGTGCCAGTTTCTTGGGAAAGTGAGAAGCAGTCATTCTCCACACCACCCCTATTCCCACTTTCCACGATGAGCCATGTTTTAATTTTGCAGACCCAGTAGCTTTTTAATGCAAATGTTGTCACACTGTCCTCTTAACAGGGAAGAAGAGCTGTTCCTAGGACCATATTCTTTGGGAGGAGTTTGGGTTCAAGTTTACTGATCTAACTAGAAATCTATTTAATTTGATAACTTCAAATTGACAATGGAAAAGTCAGTAGTTTGATACCCATGGTACCAGTACAGGAGCAATACTTTCAAAAATCACCAATTACTGTTGACACAGGTCATATCTCAGCCTTTCATTATGTATTATAATAGTTCAGCCCTTAATACAGTAAAACAATTCTCCTGTATTGTTTCAGAAGGTTTGTCTTTTTCTTACAATGAAAGCAGATGACAATAATCTTATCTCTGAATAATAAGCTATTTCCGGGGGGGGTGCCGTTTTAGATGTTATGGCCGGGTGCTTTCACCACAAGCCATGGGGTGGTTTGGACCACGACCAGGGGCAATGGGGCGCACATCTGTTGGTGTGCCCCTTCACCCCCAGCCGTGGTCCGAACCACGCCATGGCCAATGGTGAAAGCGCCCAGCCGTAACGTCTGAAATCATCCTGAAAGAGTAATTTGAGTTCTGTGTTGGTGTAAATAATGAGGGGTTTTTTCTGTCACAATTCTATGCTGGGTCCAGTGCAATAGGAAAAGAGAAAAGGAATCTTATTTGAGGCATCTCCTTATGAGCTGTGGAAATGGGGCCAGACTTTAAGTACAGTGGCAAAACATTTCTTTGTTCCTCAGGAAGGGAAACAAGAATCATGTGGGTAACATGGACGGTTCATGGTGGTGTCAGAACATTTCCCCTTCTGACTGGATAAAAGTGGCCAAAACTGAATCAGAAAGAAAATTCAGCAGTCTCCTCACCAGATGGAGTTGATGAAAAGCACTCCTGGCCACCTTCGTAACCTGACAATACAGGCTCAACAAGGGGTTCAAGAAGCACTCCAAGGCTGTGGACCTGATTGACGAGAGGTAGCAGGACTTCATCAAGAAGAGGAGTCCCAATCCTCTACATGCCAAAAGGCTGGACAACCATCATCACCTCAAACTTGTCTGTATTCAACTTCAATCGGCTCACCCTCAGTCAGTCCCCAATAGCAGTCAGACAATGGGTAAGCATTGAGACTGCAGGTCCTTGGTCTAATGAAAAAGAGAGGTAGAGCTGGGTGTGATCAGCATACAGATGGCACTTCACCCCAAACCTCTAAATAACCTCACCCAGTAGTCTCATATACATGTTGAGCAAGAGGAGAGACAGAAGGGAACCCTGCAGGAACCCACATGATAGATCTTGAGCAGATGAAGAGCAATTGTCTATCACCACTCTCAGGGACCTCCCCGAAGGAAGGAGCAGAACCACTCAAGACCAGTCCCATGCACCCCTGCCAGATTCTAAAGTCATGTCATCAACACCTCATGAACAACTGTATCAAAGGCCACCAAAAGATCTAAAAGGATCAGCGCGTCAGAAGTCCCAGTGTCAATCTACAGGTTCAGGTCATTGACCAAGGCCACAAGCATAGTCTCCATGCCATACCTAGGGTGAAAGCCTGACTAGAATGGGTCCAGGAATACGGTGATATCAACATGAGCCTGGAGCTGTTGGGCAACCTTCCATTCAATAACCTTCCCTAAAAAGGAAGGTTAATGAAGACAAGACTGAGTGTCCATAACCTAAAACTCTGATTCTATAGGTAAGATGGCAGCACCCAAGTCATAGTGAATATGACCTACTTTGTCTGCAAAGTAATTGATAAAAATGTCACAGCGGGCATTAGATGACTTCATCTCCTGGTAGATGCAGACTGGATTAACCAGGCCCCTCACCACCCGAAACATCTCAGTTGGACGAGACTTCACAGACACTAAGATAGCAGAGAATAAAGTTTTCTTCGCTGCTATCACAGCCATGGCACAGTCCTTTAAAAAAAATTATGCTGCAATCGGTGAGCTTCATCATGATTTGAGCACCTCCTGTGCTCTAACCACCTACCTTCCTGCTTCAGCTAGCTCAGGTCCTCCATAGGAGGACCTGTGCTGCCGAAGTGGAGGAAGCAAACATCTGTGTGCACCTATATCAATGGCCATTGTCAAGATGTCATTCCACAAATTGACCGGGCCATCGACAGAGTAGCCGCTAAGGTCAGTAGATAAATCCCCATGAGACTTCTGGAAATCAACTGGATCCATTATTCTCTGAGAGCAGACAATCCTAATAGATCCACCACCCCAATGAAAGCATAAAAAGGCAGGGATCTGTGCCTTCAAAAGGTAATGGTATGACTATAACAAAGGTGTCATAACTAGGAATGTGCGAACAGAATGCAGTTCGGATGTTCAGTAGTTCGGTCAAAAGTTCAAGTTTGGGTTCAGTAGTTTGGTTCAAAAAAGTTCGGTCTTGCTGAACGTTTTGCGAAGTTCGACCCCCCCTGCGAGGCTGGGGGTGCTCCAGGGACCCCCAGGGGGGCCTGTGGGGGCATGGAAGGCCATCAGAGACTCAGCAGCAGCAGCAGCAGCAGCAGCAGCAGAAAAGACCGGGAAGGCTTTGGGCTTGGCACCCTCGCTTGCCTGGGTAGACAGGCTCAGCGCTTGGCCTCCGGGGGTGCCCGTGGGGGCATGGCAGGCCGTCACAGACCCAGCAGCAGCATCAGCAGAGACTGGGAAGGCTTGGGGGTTGGCACCCCGGCTTTCCCGGGCAGACGGGCTCAGCGCTTGGCCCCTGGGGGTGCCCATAGGGGCATGGATGGCTGTCACAGACCCAGCAGCAGCAGCAGCGGGAGCAAAGGCTGGGAAGACTCGGGGCTCAGTGGCCGACCTGGCACCTCTACTTGGCCGGGCATTGTAGGCTGCCAGGTATCAGTGAAGCAGCAGCAGACATTGGATTGCCTGGTAGCAGAATTCATGGCAGCAGCAGCAGCAGCAGCAGCAGCAGCAGCAGAAAGACACCTTGATAAAAAGCAACTGCTCCACCAACTTGGCCCCTGGTTTCAGGAGGTGTGGCAGACAAACGTCCCCTGCCCTAGAGAACTCCTGTTCACTGTCACTGGGACACTGGTTGATGGGCAGGACCAGAGACCCTTGGTCACATAGGACAGGGCCGACCACACTTCCCTTTGAGAGCTGTGTTGCCCGCCACCATCTTCTGCCCCTCCCATATATTCTATTCAACCCATCAACTTGAACTTCCTGGATGATCCCCATGGACAGCGGCCCCACCAACAAGATAGAGATCAGCATGGACTGCATCTGGGTGCAGGATACGGATGTGGGCGGTGACCCCATGTGGGTGAGTACAAACCACCTGTCAAATTTTGCCTGGGCTTTGGTCTCTGGCACACTTGGAGCTGTCACCGCCTGTTCTGGTGCCTGTAAGGCAGACAATGGGGCATGTGGCAGAGGTGGCATGGGCTGTGCCAGTGGAGGGTCAGCAGGCATCGGCTGAAGCATGAGCCTATCACCACGCCCCAAACTGCACAGGCCTGATTTTGGCAGTCAGGCTTCAGAAGCTCCCAGCAGTGGTACGAGCCGCTGAATGTGGTTTGACAATGCCTCCTGCCAGCATCCTCCACTGCCATGCAGGGCACTGGAAGGCCTGCACTCCAGGAGGCTGTGGCTGTCTCTGCTGCAGCTGCAGAGCAGGTGCAGGTACTTTGGGGTCAGATGTTCCTCCAGAACCACCAATGTCCCTGACCCCCATTATTGAGGTGATCCCCAGCAGTCCATGGCTTGTGGATCCCACCCCAGCTGCTAGAGGCAGAGCCCAATCCCCAGGCAATGGCATCAGGGAGAGCAGCTGCAGCAGCTGCAGCAGTCGCAGCAGCTATAGTGGGCACAGAGAGAGTGGCAGCAGCATGGTGTCCATCAGCCTCAGGGTCCTAGTACTCCCCTTCGTGGGACATCACTGTGATTGGGGACAGCGAGGCAGAAACTTGTCTTGAGGAGGAGATGTCTGGTGCTGTTCTTCCCCTCCCAGCAGCACTGTCAGCGGTGCGTCTGTCACCCAGTGCAGGCCAGAAGGTAGGAGGGGGCTAAACATCCTCGATCTGGATGGGGCACATTTTAAATTGGTGCTAGAAGGTGGTGAAGTATGGGCAGGTCCTCACCAACCTTGGCACAGCTGCCATGGTGAGGTACCTCAAGGAATGCCACAGTGCTGTGCTGCTAAGTGGGTAGGCAGGGGCAGTGGACACCAGCGGGTTCCCGACTGAAGAAGCTAGTCGTCCACCTCCATCAGCAGGCAAGCATCCTGCTCTAACAGCTGCCGATAGCAGCAGAAGTGGTATTGCTGCTAGGGGGGAGCAGCAGTGGCAGCAGCAGCAGTAGAAGTGTCAGTGCACCATGGAGGAGCTGGGGTGGGGGCAGCTGCCAAGTCTATTGGCACATAAGCACTGGGGAGGAAGCTGTCCTTCAACTAAAAGCGCTGGATGGTCAGCACTTCTCAGTGGTTGGGAACATGGGGTTTTGGGACCTGATTGGCTTCCTGGCCATCCAGTTTAAGCTGCCTTCACACCCCACCCTGACTCAGGCTGCCACCGATGTCTGGCAGCCTGCAATACCCGTCCAAGCAGGGGTGGCATGCACCGATTCCTGGCCAGGCCTCTGCCGCTGCTCCATCAATGCCTGGCAGCCTGAAATGCCTGGCCCTGATGGTGACAGAACCCAGAACAGCATAGCATGAGCAGAACTGGATGCCTGCTGCCAGCATCACCCTGAGTTGGTAGGTGATTCCAGCTCTGTACCGGGCTTTAAAAGAGTGGGTGAGGGAGCAGCCATCAGGGGCTGGGGGTGTCACTGTCCACTTCACCACCGACCTGTGGTTGACTCATTGGAATGTGCAGCACACCTACGTGGCAGTGACTGACACTTTTTGGAACATCGAGGCACCCCTGACCACCATGGTGAGGGAGTGGGTCATGCCAGGCTTGCCCTTCACCAAGAGGTGTGTGGTGGTGCACAATGCAGCCAATGTATCGAGGGCAGTCTGTGAGGGGAGCTTCACCAGCATCCCTCCCTTCACCTGATGTTCAGGGACGCTCTGGGCTTGGGGGAGAACTGGGGATTGGGGCAGGCTCCCTTATCCCCCTGATTGAGTGGGGGAGGAAGCTGAATGGAGGTTTCTTTAACTGGAGCATGATGGGCAATGAACTCCTCTGGGTGAAGAAGCAGGCTGAGCAAGACTCCCCAGGGCACCAGCTGGTGCAGGATGTATCAACCCGGTGGAATTCCTCCACGTTCCTGATGCTTAAGTGGCTTCTTGAGCAGAAAGCCGCCTTGCATCAGGTTCAACTGGTGATGGACAGCGGGGCACCTCCAGGGTACTATGGGGCAGAATGGGAGATCCTGGAGCTCTATGGACACTCGAAGGGTGAGCTGGTGGAGAGGGTCTGGCAGGCAGATAGGGCTCTGGAGAGTGCGCGGCAGCAGCAGCAGCAGGAGCAGGACACCCCTGGGGATAGTGGGAGTGGGAGCAGCCACCCCTTTCAGCCGACACGGGCTATCTCTGCCCCCAGCCTAGGCAGTAGCAGCACCAGCAGAAGTACCCCTATTGCTGCTTCTGGATGATGTGGATGGACATACCTCCCTGCCTGGAACGTCGGTCCCAGAACCCTGAGGGTGGGTCCTGGGGCTGGAGTAGCTGCTTCTTGATAAGGTGGAATGACAACTCCCTGTGAGCGGAATGATGGCCCGAGAACCCTGAGGGTAGGTCCTGGGGCTGGAGTGGCTGTAGAACTTTGAAGGGTGAAGTGGACAAGGGTTCCACGTGATCTCCAGTTGTTGAACATGGGTCAGTCATTCCTAAGAGACACGAGCCGGGCCCCTCCTGTGGATCAACCCAGCTGCGGTGGCCATCACCCTCCCTTTCCCTGACCATACCTCCATACTATCCTCCATGGCAGCGGGGTCGGGGGCCTGGGTTCCGGGGCAGTGTCCCACCTCAGTGTGCGCCTAGCAGCTGACTTAGAACAGGTGTAGACCAGTGGAATCTGACTGTTTCGGTAACATCAGGATGAGGATTGGCTCTAAGGGCTTGGCGTTGCAGGCTCATCTGAGCTATGATGGTGTACAAGAGTGCGGAGCAAATGGCTAACGTTCAGAACCAGCAGCGGTGGCAGGGGCCTGTCCAGGACTGGGTGCTAGGCACCCCTGCTTGACCAGGCCTTGCAGGCACGCTGGAATGGGTTCACCCCGAGAGAGCGGTCCGTGCCTTGGAGAGTGTCGCGTTTCCAGCAGTGTCCGATCAGCTCTCTCTGACCCTTGAAAATCCTTAACTTGGCCCAGGGACAGCTGCCGGCTATGCTCCTGTGGGACACAGACAGTGATTTGGACATAGAGGAGGTATCCAGCATCAACGCTGAGGCAGGTGAGGAAAGAGCTTGCTTTTAGGCTGCCTGACATGGGTGGGGGAGTGGCAGAGGCCCAGCCAGGGCTTGGTGACGGGCACCCCTGCTTGGCCGGGCATTTATATGCTGTCTCACTCAGCCTTGAAAATCTTTATCTTGGCCCAGGGACAGTCGCCGGCTCTGATCCTGTGGGACACAGACAGTGATTTGGACAGCATCAACACTGAGGCAGGTGAGGAAAGAGCCAAGAGGAACTTGCTTTCAGGCTGCCTGGCATGGGTGAGGGAGTGGCAGAGGCCTGGGCATGGTTGTACTCGACAGAACTGAAGAAGGAGAAGGGCCACTGCAGTGAGCCTTGAAGTCTAGGGTGCGACTGCACAGGCCCCGGTGGAGCCCACCCAAGGTGCAGATCTTGGTGGTAGTAGCAAATAAATAATAATATTCAAACGACAACCCATGGCGCAGCAGAGGAAGCATTGGCAGCAGAAGTGGATATTGGATTTCCTGGACACAGAAGAACCCACGGCACAGACAGCAGAGGCAGCACTGGCATCAGAAGCTGGAACATAGCCCCAGGACCCTGAAGGTGGATCTTGGGACTGGAGTGGTTGGAGAACTTTGGAGGCCAAAATGGAGAAGGGTTCCATGTGAACAACAGTCGAAGATGTGTCAGTTGGTCCTAAGAGATAGGTGAGCGCTGTTCTGTCTTCAAAGCCCTCACAGATGATGGAAGATACATCATGTACATGAAGGAAGAGCTGTCTGAGTTTGTCCTGCAGTGGATGGATGTTGGTTTATCAACTTGGTGAAGTTCAACAGGTGCTACCTGGATAATTGTGTGCTACCTGGAGTACTTTGAAGGCCAAAGTGAAGAAGGGTTCCATATTACAACTCCCCTGAGAGGAATGATGGCCTCAGAACCCTGATGGTGGGTCCTGGGGCTGGAGTGGCTGCTTCTAGATGCCGAGTACAAACCCTAAATCCATCTAATCTAATCTAAATAAATGAAGCAATGGAGGTAAATGTGTGGAAAGAAATGGATGAAGTAGGATGAGGAGGATGACAATGGATTGTGAGGAAGACAAATTGCTGGGAGAGGGAGACTTCTGAAAATACCTGCTGACTGAGGTGTGCGTGGGCGATTGCAAGGAGTGTGTGGTTGAGTGCAAGAGGCTGTGTGATGTGCTTTCTGCGGGACTGAAGAGAGAGTGAGTGAAGAGTAGGAAGCAAGTGCGGTGTGGTGTGGTGTACCGTCTGCCCCCTGTCTCCCTCTCAGGGGTCTGGGTCCAGATTACCCCTTTACCTCTGCATCCCCTGGCAGAGAACCACCTTACACTCCCTCTGCCATGGACCATGGTGGAGGGGGAAGAACGCTAGGCTGGCCTTCGCAATGGAGAATGTTCCTACCCAGTGTGAGCCCTGGGGAACCCACTGAGTGTCAGGAGAGTGTCACAGTTGCCCTCAGGTGATCTAAAGGGAGTCAGGTTCAGATCCCCAAATCAGGAGCAGCGGATACATGGGCGTCATGGCCAGGAATGGTTTCAGTCTGAAGACTGTGGAGCCGCTATCTCCCATTCCACCTCATTGTAATGTTCAACCAGTCCCCGTCTGCCGGCGCGCTGCTCATCTGAGCGATGGCCATCTACAAGATTGAGGAGAAAATGGCTGATGTGCACTACCACCAGCAGCAGCAGCAGCAGCAGCAACAGCAGCAGCAGACATTGGTTTGCCAGGGCACAGAACCCATGGCACAGCAGAGGCAGCAGAAGCAGACATTGGATTTCCAGGGTACAGATCAGAGCCCATGGCACAGACACTACAACATAGGCAGCATTGGCAGTTGAACCCTGAGGGTGGGTCCTGGGGCTAGAGTTGCAGCGTCTGGCTGGCTGCAGTGGAAGGACAACCCTCCCAGTCCCTGCCCTTTATTTACATATCTTTCTGGTGAATGTCAGAGGGTGTTCTTGACTATTTGTGTAAAAAAAAAAACCCATTTCTGTTCAAATGGAATTTGTCCCTGAATGCTCAAGTGGGAAATCTCTTTGCCCTCTTTGCCAGCATTGCAGGCTGGCTTGGATGGCATGGGTGGGGAAGCGGCAGATGCCACTTGGCCATGCCAGAGCAGCAGTGATCTTGGTGGTAGTAGGAAATAATCAATCATATTCAAAGGAGAACTTTGAAGGACGAAGTGGAGGATGGTTCTATGTGAACAGCCGTTGTTGAACATAGGTCAGTCGGTCCTAAGAGATGCGAGCCGGGCCTTTCTTGTGGATCTCCCCAGGCTGGCTAGCATGGGTGGGGGAGTGGCAGAGGCCCAGCCAGGGATGTACTCAACAGAGCTGAAGAAGGAGGAGGGCCACTGCAAGGAGCTCTGAAGCCTAGGGTGCGGCCCTAGGTGGAGCCGACCCAAGGTGCAGATCTTGGTGGTAGCAGGAAATAATCGTATTCAAACGAGAAGTTTCAAGGAGAAAGTGGAGAAGGGTTCCATGTGAACAGCAGTCGAACAAGTATTTGTCGGTCCTAAGAGACAGGGGACCACCATTCCAAAGGGAGGCAGGCATCAGTGGAGGCATTAGTGTCAGTTATCAGTGGAGGAGTGGCAGAGGCTCAGCCAGGGCTTGGTGGCTGGCCCCCCTACTCAGCCAGGTTTGCATTCTACTCACTGGATCTGAACAAGCTATTCTGCCAATTGGTCAAGCCTTGCCGGTGGTGAATCCCATACCCACCCACCCAGTAGCAGACATTGGATTGTTGGAGCACGGTACACATGGCA
This sequence comes from Sphenodon punctatus, assembly GCA_003113815.1. Lineage (NCBI taxonomy): Eukaryota > Metazoa > Chordata > Lepidosauria > Sphenodontia > Sphenodontidae > Sphenodon > Sphenodon punctatus. The sequence continues at coordinate 114,425 of QEPC01006766.1, read as the reverse complement.
CAGCAGAGGTAGCAGAAGTGGACATTGGATTGCCTGGGAACAGAACCTCTGTCCCCATGGAGGGACAAGCGCTCCAGGCAGCCAGCTCCCCGCAAGGGGAGTCTGATCCACCCGCTCTGGCCTCACAATCTCACGTGGAGCGCCATCGGGACCCAGTCCGAGCCAGAAACCTCCCCGCAGTGGGAGAAATGCTCGTGGCTTCTCCCGTGATGGTCAGTGCCCCTCAGGGGAAGGCACCACCGGGATCCCCGGGAACGGCCTCAGACGCCCCTATGGGGGCAGCGAGGACCCGGTCCCGGGGCAGCTCATCGGAGCGCTCAGAGAGCTCCCAGAGCCGCAGCCGCCCCAGGAAGAAAAGGAGTAAAAAGCACCGAAGGGCTTCTCCGTCCCCGCCCCCCCGCCCGGCTTCCCCCGGCGGGGATCGCTGCACCTACCCCACGGAGCAGAGCTCCAGCGACGCAGTCTCTGCAGCTGAGCTGGAGCAGCTGCTCAGCCCGCTGCAGCACCTCCTGGGGCCCATCATCCAGAGATCCGTGGCCCAGGCCCTGGCCGCCCAGTCTGGAACGCAGGGCAGCCCTTCCCCGGCAAACTCTCCGGCCGCCGAGCGCCATGCAGCCGCGCGGGGGGGGGGGCACGCTCGCTCCGCATCAGAGAACCATGCGGCCGGCTCGTCCCTCGGAGCCCAGGCTGCTCACAGCGCCACAGCACCACCTACTGCCCCAGCCTGGAACTGCATCCCCAGAGCTCCACTTGTGCTCCCAGCCAGGGGCTGCAGCAGCACAGCTCCACCTGCTGGCCCAGCCACAGACTANGCCTGAGTTAAATGGCTTCCAAACGGGGCTGCTACATCCGCAATAGCACCCCCCGGTGGTCGAATTGGTGGTAAAGCGCCGAATCCCCCTTCCCCTTGTGGCCATTTGCTGCCTGACGTGGAAGGGGTGTCTATCCCTTCGATATGGCCTCTGCTACTGTTCTCCCTGTGTATAGGGGTGGGTAAGCCCTCCACCTCGACTACTGGAGGTATGGCAGGCAGAACCCATGCCCACACCCCATCCACCTTCTTCAATTGCGGGTCAGATGTTTTCTGGAGCCTTATCCCAAAATCTCCTTGGGCTTGTTCTCCCACAGTTACCCCTGATCTCTCCATTCTCTCGGGGATATAATTATGACTTAGCGCCTCCTCCCTTGTTTCTCCCCTATCCCCGCTGGACTCACCTTGTGCTCCCATGTTCAGATTACTCCATCTCCGCTGTTGATCAGCACTATCTGATCTCGCTGTCCCTTCCGCTTGGTGTCGTAGCGTGTTTTCTATGGCCAGGACCCTCTGCCACAGTGCTTCGTCCCCCCTGCGATCCTGCTCCTCTTGTCCTTGCCGCCGCCTCCGTTATGGCGGTGGTTGATCCCCCGGGTCTGCGGACATGAAACCGGGCAGGTCTTGCCCGGAAAGGTTAGCCCTCGTGCTTGAGATAGGTGGGCCCATTGCCCTCTGTAGCTGATACTGTGCCAGGCCTGGGATACCAAACAGGTCCCAATGGGGTGCCCCACTAGTTGGGCCAGTTGAATAATCGGCCTGGACCCCGGGCAGTCCCACCGCTTGTGACTCAGTGAGCCGCATCCCTGACCCTTGGGGAAGGTTGCCCCGGTCGGCCCAGGCCTGGGCGAGGGGGTTCTCGCACGGGCCCTGTATCCGCCCTTGGCGCTGCCCCCCTTCTGGCCTCAGGTTCACTCCTGACCTGGTATCCAACCCTTCATCCCTATAGCGAGCTGGTGTAGAGACTGCCCTGGTGCCCCTCCTGGGTCCGGCCCCTGTGGCCTGATTACTGCCCTGGGGACTCTCAATCTCCTGCCCCAGCCCTCCTGCCACCGTTCCCTGACCTCCCTCGTGGGCAGTTTGCATGCCCCGCTCGAGCCCCATTTGTGCCCCACTCGTTCCTGGGGGGGCATCGCGGNAGGGGCTGCAGCAGCACAGCTCCACCTGCTGGCCCAGCCACAGACTACACCTTCCTGGCTCCTGGAGAATCCACACGGCCTGGACGTCCAGCCCCAGCAGCCTTCCCTCCAGTGCCACCGCCGGCTCCCCGAGCGACCCTCGCACCGCCGCCTACTGCTGCCTATCACACACTGCTGATGCCAGGGCACGGCCCACCTCCCACGGCCTGATACGCTGCTCTGCACCTCAGAGCCCCCAAGCCGATCGCACACTGTGAGTACCAGATCCCTCCCCAGGAGCTCTCGGTACACGACCCTGGGGACTCAGAGGAACCCCTCTGGGGTCTCCAGCCCTCTGACCAAGAGGACGAGCCCACACCTATGGAGGAGGCAGCATTGGCAACATTGACACAGCAGGAGCAGACATTGGTTTGCCCAGAAGCAGCATTGGCAACATTGGAACAGCAGGAGCAGAGTGCCCAGAGGCATCGTTAGCAACACTGGCACAGCAGGAGCAGACTTTTGATTTCCCAGAGGCATCATTGGCAACATTAGCACAGCAGGATAAGACATTGGATTGCCCAGAGGCATCATTGGCAACATTGGCACAGCAGGAGCAGACTTTGGTTTGCCCAGAGGTAGCATTGGCACAGCAGGAGCAGACTTTTGTTTGCCCAGAGGCATCATTGGCAACATTGGCACAGCAGGAGCAGACTTTGGTTTGCCCAGAGGCACAGACATCAGAGGCGGCATTGGCAGCAGCAGCGGACATTGGATTACCCAGGCACAGAACCCATGGCACAGAACCCATGGCGGCAATGGCAGCAGCAGCAGACATTGAGTTGCCCGGGTACAGAACCCATGACACAGGCAGTAGAGGCAGCATTGGCACAGCAGGATCAGACTTCAGATTGCCCGGAGGCAGATTCATTGGCAACATTGGCACAGCAGCAGCAGATTTTGAGTTGCCATGGTATATAACCCGTGGCACAGACAGACAGCATAGCCCACATTGGCAGCAGCAGACTTTGGATTGATCGCCAGTCACAGAACCCATGGCACAGACAGCATAGCCCGCATTGGCAACAGCAACAGCAGCAGGCTTTAGATTGATCGCCGGGCACAGAACCTGTGGAAGAGCAGAGACAGCAGCAGCAGGATTTGTCTGTACACAGCACCTATGGAGCCAGGATGGTAGGATTCTGCCAGGGAAGAGCTCCCATACAGCAGTAGATGGCATCAGCACGCATGATTTCATGGGCACATTTGGATTGGCCAGGGCAGAGCACCCATGGACCAGCAGACAGCAACAGCGGACAGCGGGGCACATCACCTAGGGTTTGCAAGGGCAGGCAGACAGGAAGCAGAGTGGAAGGCAGGCAGACTGAGGCAGGTTTTGATCTAGGGCCACCTGGGCACGCGGTCGGGCAACTTGATAGGAGCAGAAGGCACTGGCAGGCACACTGAGACAGGCATGGATCTAGGCCACCTGGGTGGGCAACATGGCAGGAGAAGAAGGCATTGGCAGGCAGAATGAGACAGGCTTGGATCTAGGCCACCTGGATGGGCAGCGTGGCAGGAGTGGAGAGCACTGGCAGGCAGACTGAGGCATGCTTGGATCTAGGCCACCTGGGCAGGCAGCTTGGCAGGAGAAGAAGGCAGGCAGGCATACTGAGACAGGCTTGAATCTAGGCCACCTGGGCAGGCAGCGTGGCAGGAGCAGAGGGCACTGGCAGGCACACTGATACAGGCTTGAATCTAGGCCACCTGGGCGGGCAGCTTGGCAGGAGAGCATGGCACTGGCAAGCTGATGACTTAGGCACGCTTCAAACTTTGCAACCTGGGCGGGCAGACAGCCATTGGGAGGGAGGGATAACAGCTCAGCACAGCAGCAGTAGCCCAGATTGAGGAGGAGGATCCCCATCCAAAGACTGAGCCTGGCATGGGATGGCATGTGTCACTGCACCATCAATCCTTGTACACCAGGGGCAGCTCGGGGAATCCCAGCAGCGGAAGGTTCACCTTCAGGAACAGCAACTGCTCCACCAACTTGGTTCCCAGCCTCAGGCGGTGCGGGGAACAAATGTCCCCCACCATGGAGAACACCCACTTGCTGGGGACACTGGTTGGTGGGCAGGACAAGACACCCTTGGCCACTTTGGACAGGGTCTGCCAAACATTGGTCTTGCCGGCCCAATAGGCCAAGGGATTGCTGCTGGGCTCAATGCAGGGCTACTCCTTCAGGTAGCTCTCCATTGCTTCTGAGGCGCTGTCACACTCCCTCTGGTAGCTCTGCTGGGGCACCACCTCCACCACTTCCCTCAGCCACGCTGCCTGCCCTGCTGTGCAGGGGCCCATGCTCACCAGAGTGGCCTGCACATAGGAGGAGCCCCTGCTGCTGCTGGCAATAGGGGTGTTGATGTTACTTGTGCTGATACCGCAAGGACTGGAGTCAGGGATAGACCCTGCTGGCTACAAGGGTTGGCTCCTCCCACTCCCATTATCCCCAGGGGCATCCTACTGCTGCTGCTGCTGCTGCTGCTGCTGCCACCGCACATTCTTGAGAGCCCTCTCTGCCTGCCGGACCCTCTCCACCAGACCAGTCTTCCATAACCCGTACAGTGATGTCTACTGTGCCACACTGCCCTTGACCTTGGCGTCCAACATAGTTGCCAGCACATATTCCTCCCACTTCAGCAGCTCAGCAAATCACCCCATCAGCCCTGCTTTCAGCTGCCGTGCTAGGGCAACCACCTCAGACCGCAACTTCCTGCCCTCAGAGCCACCATCCTGCCCCTGGAGAATCTCATCCAGCCTCTGCAGAATCTGGACCAGAGGGGTCACCTGGCTGATGCTGGCCATGGAGGAGCTGATGGTCTCCGTCACATCCAGGAATGGTCTCAAGACAAAGACCGTTTGGGAGAGGATGTCCCATTCTGCCCCGTTGTACCCTGGAGGTGCCCCGATGTCTGTTTCCAGTTGCACCTGATGCAACGCGGCTTTCTGCTCTACAAGTTGCTCGGGCATTAGGAAGGTGGAATTCCACCTGGTGGACACATCCTGCACCAGCTGGTGCACTGGGGAACCTTTCTCTGCCTGCTTTGCCCGGAGGAGCTCGCTACCCTTCACGCTCAGGTTAAAAAAACTGGCCAGCTTCCTTCCCCGCTCTATCAGGGAGCTAAGGGTGCCTGACCCAATCCCATTATTCCCCAAGCCCAGAGCGTTCCTGACCACCAGGTGAAGGGTGTGCGCCATGCAAGGGATGCTGGTGAACCCATCATCGCGGACTGCCCTGACTATGTTTGCCGCATTGTCCGTCACAATGCATCCCTTGGCGAAGGCCACACCTGGCATGACCCACTCCCTCAACATGGCAGTCAGGGCTGCCTCAAAGTTTACAGTGGTGTGAAACATTCATAGCTTCTGCCTGAAGCACCACCGATACCCTGCTTCGGGACCCCTCCTGCCAATCCTGAAAGCTGCCTCCTGGTCCTGTCACTAGTGCACCATTACCACCAGGTAGGCGTGCTGGGTGTTCCTGGTGGACCACAGGTTCGCAGTGAAGTGGACAGTGCCCCCCCACCCTCCCCAGCCAGCTGCTCCCTCACCCACTCCTTTAGAGCCCAGTACAGGGCTGGCACCACCTTCCAACTGAGGATGGTGTGGGAGGGCAGCTTGGTGCTCCATGGTGCTCTGACACTGCTGGTGAGGCTGCTGCTGCTGTTGCCGGCGCATCCCCCCAATGAGACACAGAGACATTATTGGATTTTAAAATGGCCACACTCTTTATTTCAATCCTCCTCAAGGCCGGTGGGTATTGCTCAGGCAATCTGGGTCCAGTATGCTAGCTACTTAACTTCTTAACACCGCTACTGACAGGGATGTGCACTCCCTTGTCAGTACCAACAACATAACTCCCCTTTCGACAGCACCCTGGCTCTGGCCGAAAGGGGACCAACCCCAACTGGGGTTTTGAGTAAGGAGGTAAGAACCCGCAAAGCCAGCAGACTGTGCATGTACTTGCTGACCCGTCTGGGCCCTCCTCCCAGGGTGTTAACCCCAGTGCCCGCTGCTCCCATCATGGCACTGGGTGTTCTCTCCCCATCTCTTAAGGAGATGACTCATCTTAACCTACTCTTACCTATTTATCCTACTATAGCATACTGAACCCCCGCCACTAAAAAGGGGAACCCATTGCGGTATCCCCTTTGCCCCCACCGCCTATATCTCAAACAATTCCCTAATATGACAGGCCAAATTCCTGAGGTATAACTCATTTCCTGCTTGCGACAAATGTACGCCATCGTCCCTGAACAAATCTGTTCTACCATATTTGATGTCTACATGCCAAAGGATCGATCCTCCTGATCTCTCAATCCACTTGGCCATTTCGCGATTAATATTTCTGCGAGCTTTATCAACCCTCGCAGGCTTCCTGGCCCTGCCCCATTTAAGGCGAGGGACTAAACCGGTCCAAACTATGTGAACTTTCTCAAACCAACTCTGGACTTTCAACATGTCCTGTTTCATTCTTATCACTAAATTAACTCCTTTTGTAACAACAAGGTCATTTTCCCCCAGGTGTATCACAATAACGTGCGGGGTGTCTCCCCCCTTTAATGCTCTTAATTTTGGAAGTAACTGATGCCACTTCATTCCACCCTGGCCATGCCATGTAATATTTGCTCGGTCCTCTAACCCCAGATGGACCCCTTGTGCCGTCATTCGAGCAGCGTTGCTGGCCCATCGCACCAGACTGTGTCCAACGATCCATACTGCTCGTTTTTTCTTAATGCCTAACCAGGAGACACAATTTCATTAGTGACAGTTAGGCCTCACATATTTCTTGTAAGCATTGGATCGCCACCTCCCTACTGCTTTGATAGCCTCAACTGGCAATCCAGAGGCGGCGGCCGCCGAGGCAGCCCCGATTCTAAAGGAATGCGACCTAAAGTGGCTCGAAGAAATACCTGCCAGACTAAGTGCCGTTTTCAAGATGGCATTAAATTGGTAACTTGTTAATGGGGTTCTATCGCCATGTATAAACAAGTTTCCGCTCACTGGTGGCCGAACACCTAGATAACGTCTCATTAGCTCCACTGGGCAGATCACTTTTGCCCCAGAACTGAAAAGCCGAACTGTGGCTCCCTTACCCCTCTGGTCCGTTTTTGATCGTTTCAATCTCAGTGACACTACTTCCGGGGCCAAATCCATATCATCGATCTTTAGTGCCCGGCCAGAGCTGTCCCCACGGGATAATGCTACCACCTCGCTTATTCTAAAACCCCCGAAATATGTTATGGAGTATGCCGTACTAAATAATTGTGTCTCCAAAGCGTCATTACACACCCTGGGTAATGTTTCAATGATTCTAATTAAAATAGGTGTTGTAATCGGGTCTCGTGTACTCGCGGAGGCAGGGGCTGCCCTGGCCCAACTCTCTAACATATGCCTCAAATAAAAACCTTTATCTGGAGGGGGATATCCTTTCAATCTGCTAACGAACGTCAGCGCAGCCATCTTCCCTCCTATGGTACCCACCGCCAAACCTTTTTTCTTAAGGTACATGGCGAATTGCAATATCTCTGGTTCCCTTATGGGGAAATCCCTTGACCACCCGTTGCGTGACCTAAAGTCTTGAAACTCCCGAAAAGCCCTACCGTACGCTGTCTGTGTCCTAGGGGCCAAGGATCCCCGCACGATACTCTGAAGTTCTACTTCCCAAGTTGCCATATCCCCGGGGGGAGGGGCTCGGGGAATTCCTTGGCCTCTGGCGCTAGTTCGCGAAAACGCGTGATCTGAAATCGAGACAATGCGTCGGCTACTTCGTTATTAATCCCTGGAACGTGCCGGGCCGTGAACAAAATATTGTTCCGTAAGCAGGCTCCCACCATTTTCCTTACCAGGGACATGACTCGTGTGGAACGAGAAGACATTGTGTTAATTACATGTACAACCGCCATGTTATCGCACCAAAATAAGACTGTGCGATTAGCGAACTGTTGTCCCCATAGCAGTACTGCTACTACTATAGGGAACAGCTCTAGAAATGTAAGGTCTCTCGTTATGCCCTTGTCATGCCATTCCTGAGGCCACGGCTCAGAGCACCACTGTGTCTTGAAATACAGTCCGAACCCCGCACCACCAGCGGCATCGGAGTGAACTTGTAAGTCACTGTGCAACAGCCATTTATCTCTCCAAAAGTTTACTCCATTATGATTTACCAGGAAGTCGTGCCATGTCTCAAGGTCCTGCCTGATGTCTTGTGTGACCCTGATCCTATAATGAGGTGGCAAGGTTCCCTTCAATTTTTTGTATAATCTGGATAAGAATGCTCTACCGGGTGCAACGACCCGGCACGCGAAATTGAGACTGCCGACCAATGACTGGAGGGTCCGAACAGTGACCTTACGAGCAAGCCTACTTTCCTCAATCTTGACTCGCAGTTCCCCCAATTTATCTTTTGGCAGTCTGGACAATTTAGCGTTCGTATCAATTTCTATCCCCAAATAGGTAATTAATGTTGATGGACCCTCTGTCTTCTCCGGGGCCAGTGGTATTCCCAACTCCTCGGCCATCTCCTGAAAGCGTCGTAGTGCATCAAAGCATTCACTTTCTTGTGGTGGGCATATAATCAGGAAATCGTCGAGGTATTTGGTCAAGTCACCCCTTTTCCACCTTTGTCTGAATATCCATTCGACCAACGAACTAAATCGTTCGAATGCCGAACATGATATCGAGCAGCCCATGGGCATTGCTCGATCGTAATAATATTTGCCCCTAAATTGAAAACCCAGTAGGTGGAAACTACTCGGGTGCACTGGTAGCAAGCGGAATGCTGATTTAACATCACACTTGGCTAACATTGCCCCAATTCCCATTCTCCTGGTCTTGTCGATGGCTACATCAAAGGAGGCATACCGTATGGTCGCCAATTCCCTTGGTATAGCATCGTTTACAGAAGAACCCCGTGGGTGTGACAAGTGGTGAATCAGCCTAAATTGCCCACTGGCTTTCTTGGGTACTATGCCCAATGGGGATATAACCATATTGGGCATGGGTGGTTGATCATAAGGGCCAGCGATCCTACCTTCCGCCAGTTCCTTATCTATTTTTTCTTTTACCATTTCTTCCCTACCTTCCACAGATTTTAGGTTCTTGCCTGATATATGATGTTTGACTGGGCCTGCCGGGATTAAGAAACCCTCCCGGAAACCTTGTACCACGTATTCTACCTCCTTCCTATCTGGGTGTGCTTCTAATGCTCTCTCTAGGGCTTCAATTCGTATTGGTGTCGGGCCCCTTTTGTGTGCGGGGTCCTTGACTGCCTTTTCCTGTTCCTCCTCCTGCACCAGGTCTTGCATAGCCTGTCTTTTGTCGGGGGCGATAGCATGTGCTCTCAGGGTGCCCTCCTCCACAACTGGAGCACCGGTGGCGAAAGCGGCACTGCGGCCTATTACATCGCCCCGACGAGTTGTATTCCCAGCAGACGCCAGGGCCCCCTTGTGCCTTTTTTCGGTTCTCGCCCCGGTAAGGCTCGTTGGCGAGTGCAACTCCCCCACGCACCAAAGGATGCCCGCTGTCAGACCTAGGAGCCCTGGTAGCATCCACCATACTCTCCAGCCATATGTCTGGTGCGTCTATGTCCCATCGCAGACCCAGCATGTTTGCAGCCCTATGGCGAAAGGCTTCGTCGTAATGGAGCCATGCGCCAGGAGGGCCGGTCCCATGGGCCCTGCGAACTATGTCTGCATATTTATGTAATTCTAAACCTCGGCCAGGGTCACTCTGCATCACTACCCCCATGTAAATGGCAAAGGCCGCAGTCCAATTAGCCCAGTTCCGGTCGGCTTTAGGTCGTTTATATTTCTCCCTGTCTTTTTCCCCTTCGTTTTCTGTATGATCCACAATTGGATCACTAAATAACAATGCATATAAGTCCACATATTCTCCTCGCCATATTTTTTCCTTGGTCGCCTGAGTTAAATGGCTTCCAAACGGGGCTGCTACATCAGCAATAGCACCCCCCGGTGGTCGAATTGGTGGTAAAGCGCCGAATCCCCCTTCCCCTTGTGGCCATTTGCTGCCTGACGTGGAAGGGGTGTCTATCCCTTCGATATGGCCTCTGCTACTGTTCTCCCTGTGTATAGGGGTGGGTAAGCCCTCCACCTCGACTACTGGAGGTATGGCAGGCAGAACCCATGCCCACACCCCATCCACCTTCTTCAATTGCGGGTCAGATGTTTTCTGGAGCCTTATCCCAAAATCTCCTTGGGCTTGTTCTCCCACAGTTACCCCTGATCTCTCCATTCTCTCGGGGATATAATTATGACTTAGCGCCTCCTCCCTTGTTTCTCCCCTATCCCCGCTGGACTCACCTTGTGCTCCCATGTTCAGATTACTCCATCTCCGCTGTTGATCAGCACTATCTGATCTCGCTGTCCCTTCCGCTTGGTGTCGTAGCGTGTTTTCTATGGCCAGGACCCTCTGCCACAGTGCTTCGTCCCCCCTGCGATCCTGCTCCTCTTGTCCTTGCCGCCGCCTCCGTTGTGGCGGTGGTTGATCCCCCGGGTCTGCGGACATGAAACCGGGCAGGTCTTGCCCGGAAAGGTTAGCCCTCGTGCTTGAGATAGGTGGGCCCATTGCCCTCTGTAGCTGATACTGTGCCAGGCCTGGGATACCAAACAGGTCCCAATGGGGTGCCCCACTAGTTGGGCCAGTTGAATAATCGGCCTGGACCCCGGGCAGTCCCACCGCTTGTGACTCAGTGAGCCGCATCCCTGACCCTTGGGGAAGGTTGCCCCGGTCGGCCCAGGCCTGGGCGAGGGGGTTCTCGCACGGGCCCTGTATCCGCCCTTGGCGCTGCCCCCCTTCTGGCCTCAGGTTCACTCCTGACCTGGTATCCAACCCTTCATCCCTATAGCGAGCTGGTGTAGAGACTGCCCTGGTGCCCCTCCTGGGTCCGGCCCCTGTGGCCTGATTACTGCCCTGGGGACTCTCAATCTCCTGCCCCAGCCCTCCTGCCACCGTTCCCTGACCTCCCTCGTGGGCAGTTTGCATGCCCCGCTCGAGCCCCATTTGTGCCCCACTCGTTCCTGGGGGGGCATCGCGGGCACGCAACATGGCCTCGCAGGCCTCGAGGCGGGCAATCAGATCTGCCCTGGATGGTTCCCCCTCCGGGATCCCCCCGACATCCTCCCCCGCCCCTTGCCCGGTTGCCTGTGTTGGTTGGACGCGGCTCCTCTTTTGCGCTGCCGCCGCTCCCTTCTTTTTAGTGCGCCCCACTCTCTCGCACTCAAGCCTGGCCTCTGCAGCAGCGCCGATGCTTGCTGCTGCTTGTTTGCAGGTCTCAGGACGAATGCCGCCTCCACGCGGCCCCAGCGGACCTGCCCTCCGAGAAAAAGGGGCGGGACCGCTCCCAGTCGGCCCGCGCGGTGCCACTGCGCACGCGCAACCATTCGGCTGCCAGGCAACCTCAGCCCGGGCCAGGCGTTCTTCCCAGCTGCCTGGATGCAGCACGCTCCTTCTCTCCCCGTATCTCCTGACGGGGAGCGCGGCAATTTTCCCGTCGCCGCCATTATGGCGGCGAAGGGGGCTTCTTCCCCCCTAGCAGTGCCAGTGCTCCTGCTGCCAGAGGCAGCTTTTGGTGCAGGACGCTTGCCCACTGATGAAAGTGTGCAACTGGCCTTTGGGGTCAGGAACCTGCTGGTGTCCATTGCCCCTGCCTGCCTGCTTAGCGCTGTGGCATGATTTGAGGTGCCTCGCCATGGCAGTTGTGCCAAGATTGGTGAGCACCTGCCGACGCTTCACCACCTTCTGGCACAAACTGCACTGCACCTCTTGGGGATCCTCCACCTGCACCAACTTAAAATGCTCCCAGACCAAAGATTTTTTGCCCCCTCCTACTTTCTGGCCCACACCGGATGACACACTGCTGGGAGCCGGAGCAGGACATGGGGGTGACACAGCTCGTGGAGGGACAGTCATCTACTCAGCACTGACAGATACCTCCTCCACAGAACTGCCATCGGCCTCGCTCTCCCCAATCTCAGGCATGCCCCCACGAAGGGGAGTACTGGGACCCTGAGCCAGATGGACTGCCCCCCATGCTGCTGCCACTCTGAGCAGCACTCTTCCCCTGCCCCCTATAGATGCAGCAGCTGCTAATACAACTGCTGCTGCTGCTGCTACTGCTCTGCTCTCTACTGCCATTGCCCAGGGATCGGGCCCTGCCTCTAGCAGCCGGGGTGAGTTCCACCAGCCCTGGACTGCTGCGGGGGGTGGGGGGTGGGAATCGCCTCTACAATGGGGGATAGTACTGGCCTGTGAGGAACTTCAGCCCCTGAAGCATTTACACCTGCAGCTGCAGATGAGACAGCCTCAGCCTCCTGCAATGCAGGCGTGCAGTGCCCCGCATGGCAGTCGAGGACACTGCCAGGAAACGATGCCTAACACCCCCTCCCCAATGCTACTAGTGTTGGGAGCCTCAGAAGCATGTTCCCCAAAATCAGGCCTGCGAAGCTTGGGGTGTGGTGATGGACTTGGGCTGCTGCTGCATGCTGCCACTTCACTGGCATGGCCCCTACCCCTTCCACCTCTGGCACGTGCCCCATTGCTTCCCCTATGGGCAGAAGACCGGTCTTTCCTTCCCTTCTCCATTTGTCCCTCCAAAATAATGTTTTTATTTATTTATTTATTTATTTAAATTTTAAATCTAATATTATATATATTATATATATATATATATACACACACACTAAATCTAACTGCTATTAACTATTCTAAATGCTATCAGCTAAATGGATTAGCTAATAACTACAAAGGACTAGTCCAACAAACACACTTAATATTAAAACTAAATCACCAAATCCTATCTCTATCTCTAAGCTAACTCCTACATCTATCTATCTATCTATCTATCTATCTATCTATCGGATGGGGGGAACCACAAACAACAAAGGGAGGAGTACAAAACTGAAATGAAACCTAAATCAATCGAATGCTACTCTAAATTAGTAAAAAAGCAGGGGAAGGGAATCAGGGATGGAATATATAGAGGGAGAAGGAAAGATTCAATGGAGGGGGGAGGGAGGAAGGAAGATTGAACACAGGGAACACAGGGAGGTGTAAAAACAAAAAATAACTCCTAAATCGATCGAATCTAAAATAAATAAATGAATCTAGGTAGGTACATATGTGTGAATAGGAGGGAGATGGCAATGGATTGGGGAGGAACACAAACTGCTGGGAGAGGGAGACTTCTGAAAACGCTGCTGAAATGATCAGTGGCTAGCTCAGAAGGATTTGGAAGGGGGTAGGACAATGAGTTTTGTTTCTTTGCTGCGCCCGCCTTTCCACGAGTCCCATTGACTCCGTGCAGACTAGCCTGTGGCCAATGGCAGTGGTGAGGTAAAGAGGGCTTGTGAGTGGTCATGCAGGCTGCTATTCCAAGTCTCTCCACCCCTGGTGCCAGAAAGTCTACTCCTGAGCTTTCCCCAATCCTCCCTGGGCTTTTTTACCCTGTTTTTCCCACCTGAACTCAACCGAACTGTTCAGACATTTGAACGTTCAGTTTGGACATTCGGTTCGGTCGATAGAACATGCCAAGTTCGGCCCAAACACCGAACATCCGAACCGTGTTTGCACATCCCTAGTCATAACAACATCTACGATAATTAGAACTCCCATTTCCAGGCAACTACCATGTGTGTCCTGCATCACGTGTTGGGACAGATATTACCTGAGATAAGCCCATGGTTGTCATGGTGGCAATGAACTCCTGCTCTGCCCCTGAAAGTCTGGCCTCAGTATGTATGCTGAAATCACCCAAGAAAATAAGTCTGGGCAATTGCAACACCACCTTTGAGACCAGCTCAGGTAGACCAGTCAGTAAGTCAGTTGTGCAGTGGGGTGGTTGGTACACCAACTGAATCCCTAATCTATCCCCTGACAAATACAACATGAGGTGGGCACACCATGTATAGGGAGAGTTAGGCACAAGCTACCTTCAATGCCGGATGGTCAGCCTTTTGGATGGATGGCCTTCCCTAAACCTTTTTAGGGAAGGTTATTGAGTGGGCGGTGGCACTCCAGCTCCAGGTGCATCTGGACAGCATCGGTTTCCTAGACCCTTTTCAATCTGGGTTCCACCACGACTATGGCACTGAGACAGCATTGGTGGCCTTGGTAGACAACCTCCGCCGGGAGATGGATGCAGGATGTTCAACATTTCTCATTCTGCTAGATCTCTCGGCTGCTTTTGATACCACGGACCATGGGATGCTGTTGAGGCGGCTGCGTGACCTGGGGGGCCTGAATGGGACTGTTCTTGAATGGTTCTGTTCATTCCTCTCGGGGAGAAGCCAGCAGGTGGTGCTGGGGGATGAGACATCGTGCCCTCGTGCCTTATCATGCGGTGTTCCGCAGGGTTCTATCCTGTCTCCGTTATTATTTAATGTGTATATGCAGCCCTTGGGGGAGGTCGTGAAGGGGATAGGGGTGCGGTGTCACCAATATGCTGATGATACTCAGCTGTAACTCTCCTTTTCAACTGACCCAGACACGGCTGTCTCGTGCTATCCCAGTGTCTGGAGGCCGTGGCGGAATGGATGCAGCAGAGCAGACTGAAGCTCAACCCTGATAAGAAAGAGGTGATGTTGGTGGGGAGAGCGAGGGAGGTAGTGGCCCCCCTGATTGGGGGAGTTCGCCCTCCTATAGCTCAGCAGGTCCAGAGTCTGGGGGTGATACTGGACGCAGACCTGCACCTGGAGCGGCAGGTGGAGGCAGTCTCTAAGGCTGCCTTCCACCAGTTATATCTGGTGCGCAGGCTGCGTCCGTTCGTCTCCGGCCCGGACCTGGCCTCCCTCATCCATGCCTTCGTCACCTCGAGGCTGGACTACTGTAACGCGCTCTACGTGGGGCTTCCATTGTGCCTGGTTCAGAGGTTGCAGCTAGTGTAGAATGCGGCGGCTCGTCTCCTTACGGGGATGGGTCGTTGGGAGCATATTAAACCTGTGCTCCAGACTGCACTGGCTGCCAATAGCATGCCGAGCCAGGTTCAAGGTTTTAGTGTTGATCTATAAGGCCCTTTATGATCTGGGCCCCTCATACCTCAGGGATCGCCTCACCCTCCGTGCCCCAGGATGGCTCCTGTGGTCGACTGGGGGTGCCTTCTTGGATGTCCCCACCATAAAACGAGGGGCCACAATGGAGAGGGCATTCTCGGTGGCCGCGCCGCGCCTCTGGAACTCCCTTCCGGAGGAAGCTCGCCTGGCCCCAAGCCTGTTGACATTTCGGCGGCATTGCAAGACCTGGCTGTTTGCCCAGGCATTTGGGGAGGTGTGTAGGGTGGGCTAGGGTTGTGTTTTTTCCCCCTACCTTGTTTTATGGTTTTACTGTTGAAAGTGTTTCTCGGGGACCTGTTTTAAAGAGTATTTAATTCTGATTGTTTTAAACTGTTTTTATATTGTTTAATGTTTTTTATTGTTGGAAGCTGCCCTGAGCTGTGTGCAGGAGGGGTGGGGTATAAATGCTTTAAATAAATAAATAAATAAATAGGCAAGGTGTCATTACAGATCACAGTCTCTCCACCTCTCCCCATAGCCCCTGATTTTAGGCTGATGCTGCACCGAGTACCCGGTTGGCAACATCTGGGACAGAATCGGCCCAGACAATTTATTCTACCAGGTCTCATGTAATATAGATGAGGTGGTGGCCTCATCTTGAATGGTCTGGTGGCCATTTTGCACATGCACAGTGATTTTTTTAAAAATTATTTAAAAAAACAAAAAAAACATTGAGCATGCACAAAATGTCTGCTTGCGCAATTCTGTGCCTGTTTTCCCTTTTCCAAAATGTCACCATCAGCGTAGGCACTATTTACTTGTAGATAACCCATGTTGATGGAGTCCATCATGATGAAGTAGCTCAATAAAAAACCACTGCTTGATATGGACTCCCTGGACAGCTATCTCCATGTTTCTAACCTTCCCTTTTTAGGGAAGGTTATTGAATGGGTGGTTGTCTGGCAGCTTCAGGAGCATCTCAATTTAATGGGCAGGGGCAAACTCAGGAGGGCAGGGAGATGTATAATTAGTTCCCTCCCTCCCTCTCTTCCGGTATCTCCCTGACGAGGCAACACTCCTATGCCTCCCGGGTTGAATCCTACTCTCGTGACCCCTGCCGCCTCTTCTCCACCTTTGACTCCCTTCTCAAGCTCCCCTGCCCCCCTCTGCCCTCTTCCGTTTCTGCCCAGGATCTCGCATTATTCTTCACCTAAAAGATTGACAGTATCCGCCAAGACATTGCTTCCCACCTGTCTCCTCTCTCCACTCCCTCACCACCACCCCTTCGCCTCTCTCCTTTCCTCCTTCCCTCCTGCCTCCCTTGAGGAAATCTCCTCTTTGCTCTCTTCCTCCAACTCCTCCACCTGCCCTCTCAACCCAATCCCCTCCCGCCTCCTGACCGTGTTGTCTACTCCCGCTGTCTGGATCTCCTCTCTGCCAACTCCTCCCTGGACCCTCTCCAATCTGGCTTCTGCCCCCTTACCCCACTGAAACTGCCCTTGCCAAGATAACCAATGATCTTCTTATTGCTAAATCTAAGCACCTTTACTCCATTCTTGTCCTCCTTGACCTCTCGGCTGCCTTTGACACTGTCGACCACACACTCCTAATGAACTCTCTTCACTCCCTAGGCTTCTGCGGCTCTGTCCTTGACGGGTTCTCCTCCTACCTCTTTGACCGCTCCTTTAATGTGTCTCTTCCCAATTCCAAATCCTCCTCCCTCCCCCTCTTTGTTGGAGTTCCCCAAGACTCTGTCCTGGGCCCACTTCTCTTCTCTATCTACACCCTGTCCCTTGGCAAATGCGTTGCCTCCCATGGCTTCCAATACCACCTTTATGCTGATGACACTAAACTCTATCTCTCCACCCCCTCTCTCTCCTTGTCTGTCCAAGCTCGCCTCATCAACTGTCTCTCTGATATCTCCGCCTGGATGTCCCGACGTCAGTTTAAGCTCAACATGGCTAAGACGGAACTCCTTATCTTTCCTTCCTACCCTTCCTCTCCCTCTTCCCTGTCCATCCTTATTGATGGAGTCACCATCCACCCCCATAGCTTGGGCTTCGTCTTCAATACTCACCTTTCCTTTCAACCTTACATCGACTCTGTTGCCAAGTCCTGTCACTTCACACTCCACAACATTGCTTGGATTCGCCCCTTTCGCTCTGTCTCCTCAGCCAAAACCCTTGTTCATGCCATGGTCATCTCTCATCTTGACTACTGTAACTTCCTCCTTACTGGCCTCCCTCGCTCTCACCTGTCCCCCCTTATCTCCATCCAAAACTCCACTGCTAGGGTCATTAACTCAGCCCGTTGCTTCAACCACGTGCAGCCTCTCCTCTCCTCGCTTCACTGGCTCCACTTTCCAGAACGCATCCTTCACAAACTCCTGGTGTTCACGTACAAATCCCTTCACAACCTGGCTCCCCTTTACCTCTCAGCCCTAGTCTCCTTACACACTCCTGCATGCACTCTTTGCTCCTCCTTCGCCCCCTCCCTCGCTCTCCCTCGTCTCCCCTAAATGCCTTCATCCCTTCTCCCTTGCTGCCCCTCATGCCTGGAATTCCCTCCCTCTCTCCCCACATCCACCTTGCCCCCTCCTTCCGCACCTTCAAATCCCTCCTCAAAACCCACCTCTTCCTTGCCGCCTTTCCCGATGCCTGCTAGAACTTCCCTTCAATATTTACTGTCTGCCCTCCCTGCAGACTCCTGCCTAACTGTAACCAAGCCAGGCACATGCACCTGAGACTTCGCATCCGCTGAATGTTATTTATCCCATGTCTCTCCCTATGTCCCCTCTCCTTGTCTCCCCCCTCCATGTCTATTAGATTATAAGCCATAGGCAGGGACCGCGTCTCTCTTATTGTTCTGTAAAGCGCCAGATGCATAGCTGGCACTATACATATACTAATGCGAATGCGAATGCGAATGCGAATAAGAATAAGAATAAGAATAAGAATAAGAATAAATGTATAGCTTGCACTGTGCCAGTTAGAATTCGGGTGCTAATAAAATAATAACAATAACAACAATAACATGATGTAAGTCACTCTGAGCCTTAGGGGTTAGACATCCAAATAAATAAATAAGCAAGGTAAACATCCAAATAAATAAATAAACAAACAAAATCATCTGAAATATCTACAAAATAAATTTGGAAATAGAATGTCCTTGTAATTATATGATCAAATGGAACAACATGTTGGGTGAATCATTGAAAATTATTTAGCTCCTGAAAATAGGATTGATATAAACAGTGTTATACTGATGTCCTTTAAAAAAAATATTTTGAATATTTTACTTGCTAAAAAATATTTATAATATAAATTTTAAAATTATGAAATAGAAGTCTCAGGTTTCTCACTGAAGAAATAAATTCACTGACAGCTTTTGACTTCTACTAATATATTTTTAGATCCCTAAATCTGGGTCTTAGTCACACCACATGTTCCATATCAGAACACACTTGGTGTCTTCTGAGAGATGCAGGACTGGGCACTTCTGAAGCTTCTCCAGATCCACCCATGCCCCACCCAGGTTCATTTTAAACAGACCCGCCAACTGCTATGGCTCACGGTTTGCTCACGTGGTGCCCACCTACCTCACAACATAGGCTTGTGGGCAGATTGCCAGGTAGTCTAGGCTGCCACATGAAACTTTATGGGGTGTCCACTGACAACCACTGGCTGAAAGCAGAGCTACTGTGACTGTCCACCCAGCAGACAGACAGACAGCAGCTCCGCTTCCAACCAGTGACCACATTTGGGCAGCCCGCTCTGCTGGTGATGCTCTGGAATGTTCTGGAGAACCACAAGCAGGGCTTGAATGGAGGAGGCAGCGCCTGCTCCACCTCTGGTGTGCTTGCACATCTGGTGGTTCACCTTTACATGGATGGAGTCTGGACCATCTGGGGGTTAGATGGAGCAGAGGCGGGGCTGCCATTCATCTGTTTACACCCAGTGTTGAAACTGTCCCCAGGATCAATCACAGGAACATGAGTAGGTCGAGGGTAGCCATAGGAAGTCAGCAGCCCCAGAGAGAGTCTCCTTAAGAAGTTAGAGGCAACTTGTGGGGCTCCCAGGTCTTTATGACTTGGGTTTCCTGGTTGTGCATTCCTTCACAGCAACTGAAATGTTTCTGAACATTCTGTGACATCAGAGCAGCCAATTGCCCCAGTGTTCTCACAGACAAGTATTTGTAGCCTATAAGTATTGATCTTCTTTTCAACCTAAGATGTATATAACAATTTCTTACAGACTCGCATCTCCTAGAGTTCATTTTCTTATTAGCAGCATTCATTACTCAATATTCAGATCCATATTTTGCTATGGAAGAAAAATCTTTTCATCAGGTGAATATCCAGATGCTGCAGTAATGGTACACTTTCATAAGTGGGGCTATGGTTGAGTGAGCCTTTTTTTCCTGATTTCTTTGGAACAGCTTGGTATGACATAACCAAATTTGAGCAGAGGTAGTGGTGCGGCCTCCCTGGCCAGCTTTCAGCCTGTCTCTAACCTTCCCTTTTTAAGGAAGGTTATTGAATGGGAAGTGGATCAGCATGCTTCAGGGGCATCTAGACCATATCAGTTTTCTGGATCCCATACAATGCAGCTTCTATTCGGTTTTGGCACTGAGGCTGCTTTAGACAAGTGACCAGGGAAGTGCTTTCTTCAGCGCACTGCTAGGAAAAGCCATGTGGGGTGTGTTTATATGCATCGGAAGTGGTTGCCTGCCATAGGGCTTAGCGGTGCTCATGGCCTCCCACAGCCTCTTTGAACATGAGTTCTGGAAACCCCAATATTAGGGTTTCCAGAATGCGTCTTTAAAGAGGCTGCATGCCACCATCATCCATGCTTTCATCTCCTCAAGATTGGACTACTGCAACGCGCTTTACAAGGGGCTATCCTTGGTGATGGTCCAGAGACTACAGCTGATGCAAAATGCAGTGGCCCATCTCCTTACAGGGGTGGGTTGCCATGAGAACATTACATCAGTGCCACTCTCTCTGCACTGGCTGACTATAGTCTTCTGGGCCTGATTCAAGGTGTTGGTTTTGACCTATAAAGCCCTATACGGCCTGGGCTGGCCTATATGCAGGATCGCCTCACCAGCCAGATCTTGGATCGACCCCTGCAGTCAGCTGGGAGCACCCTCCTTGAAGTCCCCTGAGTTTCTCAGGTGAGGAGGAGGGCATTCTTGGTGGCCACACAGAGGCTGTGGAACTCCCTCCCAATGGAAGTCCATTTGGCCTCAAATCTTCCCTTTCCAATGACAGTGCAAGACCTGGCTGTTCCACTAGGCTTTTTTTGAGAGGGGGATGGGTGTGGGGTTAAGGAGTTGGGAAGGGATATTTTAGCTCCACTCTGAGGTATTCCTATGACTTTTATATTTTTTTGTATTTACTGTGTTATTTATGCTTTTATATTTTTATACATATTTATTTGGTTTCAATATGTTATAAGTGTCCCTGAGCTGCTGCAGCAGGAAATAAAATAAATAAATATAAGATAACTCAATTCATCTGATTCCTCTGTTATTTTTCCACCAGTCTACATAGCTAATTACATCCTCTTGTTAGTTGTTTCAAAATACATATATCTCATTTGCACCAGATTCAGGGACACACTAGATTCCTCACTAACTCTTTTTAACAACTCCAACATTTGTTGGATTGCATTGGTAACAATTAGTAGAGAGCATTAGGCGGATTTACAGCTGGTTAAAGAACTATACTCAAAGAGTGCTCAGAAGTGGCTCCTCATCAATCTGGAAGAAGGTATTGAGCAGGGTGCCGCAGGGCTCTGTCCTGGGCCTGGTACTGTTCAACATCTTTATTAATGACTTTGATTGAGGAGCAAAGAGGATGCTTATCAAATTTGAAGATATCAAAAAAGTGGGAAGGATAGCTAACACCCTAGAAGGCAGAAATGAAATTCAAAATGATCTTGACAGGATGGAAAACTGGGCTGAAACTAACAAAATGAAATTCAGCAAAGATAAATGTAAATCTCTCCATTTAGATAAAATCAAAAAAGCCAAATGTACAAGTATAGAATGGGCAAAATACTTGGCAGAAGTACATGTAAGTAGAATCTAGGGATTGTAGTTGATCACAAACTGAACATGAGTCTAGCAGTGTGATGCAGCTGCTAAAAAGGCTAATGTAATTTTAGGCTGCATTAACAGAAGCATAGTGTCCAGGTGACGAGAAGTAATAGTTCCACTCTATTCTGCGTTGCTCAGACCTTATCTGGAGTACTGTGTTCAGTTCTGGGCACCACATTTTAAGAAAGATATCAACAAATTGGAATGGATCAGAGGAGGGCAACAAAAAATGGTCAGTGGTCTGGAAACCAAATCCTATGAGGACAGGTTGAAGGAGCTGGGTGTGTTTAGCCTAGAGAAAAGACTTAGAGGAGACATGATAACAATCTTCAAATATCTGAAGGGTTGTCACACAGAAGATGGCAAAGACCTGTTCTCTGTTGCCCCAGAGAGCAGGACTAGAATAATGAGTTCAAATGCCAAGAAAGCAAATTTCGGTTAAACATTAGGAAGAACTTCCCAATGGAAGTTCGATAGAGTCGAACAAATTGCCTAGAGAGCTGGTGGGTTTTCCTTCACTGGAGGTATTCAAACAGAGGCTGGAAGGTATTTTGTCTATTATGTTATAGCTGCAGATTTCCTGCATTGAGCAGGAGGTTCAACTAGATGACCTCCGAAGTCCTTTCCAACTCTGTGACTCTATGATCACGTCAACAGTGCATTTGAAGTCAATTAAGAGATGTCAACCAATAGAAATCCCAACTTCTTCTACTTTTCCAAAACGTTTCAGGGCTTGCCTCAAATATATTGTTATTACATGCTGGAGATGTTGGGCACAGAAAAGAACTTTGTCTCACATTCATTCCAGTGGAACATTGTCACCTGCTGCTGTTTGAATGATGATTTGTCCTTGATAGTATAGAGACTTGAATTCAGTTCATCCAGATGCTTTGGAGTCCCCCATATCCACCAGCTGAATGTTTGTTAGTCTTCTCCCCTGTCTCTCCCACTGTCCCCTCTCCCTGTCTCCCCCTCCTTGTCTTTTAGATTGTAAGCCACAGGCAGGGACCGCGTCTATTTCTATGTTTTGTACAGCACCAGGTCACACGTCTGGCGCTCTATAAATGTTTTTAATAATAATAATGATCAACAAAAAATTGTACTTCATAATTTTTTTTCAATAATGTGAGAGAAGTTCTTGATTTCATTAGATGTCTGAATTTAATCTCTGAAACCAGGAAACATTTTTTAAATTATTCACTTAAAGTGATCATGGATTTTGAACTATAGAACATTTCTTGCATGTGATACCAGACATAGGATGTGATTTTTACTATACATTGTTATGCCTCCTTTCTTTGGTAAGGCAGAAGGATCCCCTTGATGTTATTGTCCAATTTCTACTCATCCCTACATCCACACATTCCAGATACTATTAATATAGGGTGTTTTTAAATGAGCAAAGCTTGAGGGGTGGTCCATTGCTGGTGCATGTGGTAGTAACGGGACCCTCACAGACATGAAATGCATGGGGAGGGCTTCAAACAAGCAGCTCTCAGCATGGCTACATCCACGGAGGTGGCCACCCTGGCCCACATTGGTCACTCTGGATTTTTCAGGTGTGCTTCATGCGTGGCAATAGGTGGCCACTGTGTTGGTCATGGGAGTGCACCTCCCCACGCACCAACTTTAAACAAGTGATTGGACACATAGGACATTTTTACATGGAGGCCCCACCCCTCCGCTGGGTGTGAGGGCGGGTGTCTGGCAGGGGGGCTGTACGTGTTCATGGTGTGGTGGTGGGTGGATGTGAGGGATGTGTCTCCACCCGTGGAAACACCATGGGCAGTGGGTGGAGGTGGGTGTGCGCTCCCGGGGAACACCCATCTCCACACATCACCCACCCACGGAGCCCTCCAACAAAAAAGAGGAGGTTCCATGGGTGGAGGTGGGTGGAGATGGATGTGCACCCGTGGGAAAGGGAACACACCCACCTCCACCCGCCACTAGTGCACACCTATCTCCCCAGCCAGTGGCATGGTGTGAAAACAGTCATAGGCCCTTTTCACACAGACATTCTAACACTGATAAAATGGGTGTTACATTTTATTATACATGTTACCGGACTGCAGGTGTGCTCTAAGGTTGCCCTGCAGCATGTATAATAACATGTAACACACCAAGAGTGTCTTTGTGAAAAGGGTCATAGATGGGGGGAGTGCATGCATGGACTCATCTTATTTAAAAACACCCATAATCCATCACTCAGTCAATTCTCTTTGGCGATCTCCATTTTTAACAGTTTATTTTATTTATTTTATTTTATTTATTAGTTGTTGCATTTATACCCCGCCCCATCCTGAACCCAGCTCGGGGCGGCTTACAATCATAAAATACCATAAAACAATCCAATACCTAAAATAACATATATAAACATTTAAAACGTATAAAACACATATAAAACAGGGCCTGGGACATACATTTCTAGGGGTAGGGGGAATAAAAATCAACCATGTAAATCACTAGAACTAACCAAAATATTTCCTTTTTCAATTAAATAAGATAGCAAACAGAGAATTCAGAAATGTGAATTTTATTGAGATTTTTTCCATATTCAATTTAAATACAGAAGATTAAATAGACTTGTCAAGTGAGAACCCATAAGCAAGTTCCAATCACTTAGCAATGTCTGATGAAATTGCTAATTAAATTGCCTATTTTTCTTTAAGTGCAGAAAAAGAATCTCACAAATGATTCTACTTTTTTTTTATTTGCAGGACAAGTTTTCAATCCTTTCTGTGACTGGTAAGTACAAAACTTCCTAACGATGCTGAATAGAAACATTCGTGTGTTTAGAAGGTCATACATGTCTAGGGAAAGAAAGCCTCCGACTTTTATTTTTCCAATATTTATCTGTCCATTCAAAAACAGATGGTGGGAGGTAAGCCAGGTTATCTCAGACTTCTTGTGATGTGCTTGGTGGCAGAGACCCAAATAGCCTTGTATGCAGCAGAGTACCTATTCCACTATCAGCCAAGTCTTTTCCACTCAAGTATTTTTTTCTCCTTGGAGCCAAGCCAAGCCAGTCCAGCTCTTTTGTAGGGAATGAGGAACCAGTATTGATTTCCCATTTAAACCAATCTTGTGTGAGCCCACCACTGCCTCCATTGCTATGAATGGGGGGAGCACTGTAGGAAACCAGCTGCAGCACTTCCAAGGCAGAATTGCTTCTTTGAGCTGGACCTGAGCTGAATTGCAAATAAGGAAAGTAAAAGGAGAAAATGGAAGAGCAGATAGGCTTTCCTTTCAAGCCAGATACACACACAGCACTCCCTTTTTAAAGGAGCATTCTTGGGAAACAGGGAATTTGCTTGTTAGAGAAAGTGAAGGGGATTCTTATTATGGATTCAATGCCATTGTCAGCTAAGATAACGAATCCTGATGCCAATGGAGCCTTAGAACAGTCAGGCAGCATTTTGTGAAACTGTCTTTATATAGGGAATTTCACTAGGGATTGTAATGATCTATGAAGATTTACAGGATTCATTTACTTACAGTTATGTACCATAGTCTTTGAGAGCTCAGCAGACATCCATTTCCAATGGATTTTATAAGGATAAAATCTTTCCTGTATGGATATTAGCATTCTCTACTTTCACACTGTCAGTGACGGTTTTTGTGTGTGTGTGTGCTACACGTATCACATTAATATGTTTTAGTTACATTTATATGAGCATCCCTGGTGTAATATAGGGAAACGAAAAAAGTCCCAAACAACCAGGACACAAGTGCTACTGATCTGGATATACTAATATACATAATTAAGTTCATAGAGTGTATAGAACAATTCAATAAAATCTCTATTTTTTGTGAGGGCAGCTGCTGCAAACTCAAGTTCAAGGGAGGTTTTTTTTTTACCCTCATGATAATGGCTTGAAATAAATATATAAACAAATAAATAGAGCTACTGTACATCTAACTCATAGGGGCTAATCCCAAGCCCGTGCATTCCTCGTGCGTGTGCATGTGCAAATGTGCTGGCAACAGCAGTGTGCATGGTTTCTGCATGTGTGCATGTGGATATGCGAGAGATCCACAGGGATTGAGATCACCCCCATAGTAATTTAGTACACAGCTGGACTCCACCTTCCTTTCCTCTTAAAAACATGGTTGTGTCTACCTGTCACCACTGAGTAGTCCTACTGAAGTCAATGGTACTACTAAAAAAGTAAGTGGTTGGTGGATTGTGGTATAAAAGTAAATGATGGAACAGGAAGAGAGGCTATTGAACACTGTGGCACTCTGTTCCCTGGGATACTTGTTGTATGTTTGTCTAGCTATTTATGAAGCCAAATGTTTAATTTTAGTTATTACTTCCAAGGAGTAATTAGCAATTGAAGGCCGCTTTTAGACGAGCGGGTCGTGCAACGGCGACCCGCTCATCTAAAAGAGGCCTAAGACTGCTTTCACACATTACAAAATGGGCTATTATAGTAACTTCAGAAAATATTGGGTATTATAATTCTGCATTTTTTTAAATGCACAAATGCACTATTCCTTTTTTATGCTGCGAGATCTTGGGTCATTGTAAAAGCCCGAGATTGAGATCTTGCAGAATAAAAGGGGAATAGTGCATTCACACATTACAGAAATTGCTAAATTATAATACCTGGTATTATCTAAATTTATTGTAACTTAATAATATTATAACTTGAGAGATATTGCAGCATACATATCATTGATTTTATCATCAATTTTATTGTATTTAATGTTCTTATTGTTTTATTGTAAGTCACCCTGAGTCACCATATGATGAGAGGGATGGGGTAAAAATGCATTTATAAATAAATAAAACAAAAGGGGAATAGTGCATTCACATATTAAAACAATTGCCTAATTATAATACCTGGAATTATCTCAAAGTATTATATTAGCCCATTTTGTAATGTGTGGAACCAGCTTTAGTTGAGATACTGATAGCAGATATTATGAAACAGTGGTTTCTGCCTGCCATTCTCAAGGTAGAGATGATGGGGAAGAAAAATGTGTAATTTAGGCAGGAACATGGCTATTTGATTAAGGACCAAATAAGGATGTTCACAGTAGAAATGGAGGGGAATGGGAGGAGATGAAAGAATAACATTTTTTGACAGCACCTAAATAGTGGGAAAAGCAAATATCAAAATTGATGAAGTTGACCATGTACATTAGGAAGGCATAATAAAGTAATGAAAAATAGGGTGAGCCTTAAGGCTTTTGTAAGGAACAGAGATAAGAACAAACATCAATTGTCGGTGCACCTCCCCCCCCCAGGAAGAAGATGAGGACACAGAGGTGGGATAGAATGGCCACACTTTTTTATTGGTTACTTATATCAAAAGGGGGAAGGGGTAGCTCTTCTCACTTCCCCCCTTTAAACTGGGGTCCTATTACTTAACTGTTTGTCAACAACCAGAAGGTCCCTATCCTAGCCAGGTTAATGTCCTTTGTCACAAGTCTAACTGTCCCAGGCATCCTTTAGTTAAGCCCTAGTGGAACCTTCCTTAACCTAGCTCCCCAACGTTAACTTACCCCTGCTGTGGTACTGGGTCTCCCCAGGCTGGGCAGGTTGTTCGCACCTAGCCCCTTTTGAGGTGTGAAACAAGGGTGAGAGCATCGTTACCCCCTGCTTGGCACATTGTCCGCCCAGTGGGTCCGGTCATTCGCCTCTCGCCCCTGGGATGGCCATACGGTGAGTCGCATTGTGCAGCTATGCATGGCCTCTTAAGGAGATGTTTCAGTTCCACCTAAACCTCTGCACTGTGGACCATTCGTAACTCCCCTAGCTCATCCCACTGCCACCAGAACCGCCGGCTTTGGGGCTGGTTCACCGCCATTTCCTTGCGCTTGCCAATCACTTTCATTAACTTAGGTTTTAGAACCCCAAGGAACAAAAATAACACCCTGCGTTGGACAGATGGACCCCATCGGGCTGGTACAATTCATCCCTATTGTGTTGAATATCTTTGTGCGTGATAGTCTGTCCCCCCCATACTAACAGCCAGTGCCCTATCTCGTTGTTGGTCCTCTTCCTTGCCCTGCCCTGTCTATCCTCCCTGGGTGGTTGGCGTTGGCCCACACCCTACGCTGCAACATGTCAGACCATACCACCGTGCTTTCTGGGAAATGGTCTTGAACCAGTTTGAGGTCTGATTTCACTCGTTTAGTTAACCATAGCCCCGTTGCTCTGGGCAAATTGTTCTCACCCAAGTGTACCACTATAATTCCTGGGGGTGGATGTTTATTCTGTGCCGCGGACAGCTCTGGGAGAAGCTGCTCCCAAAGCATGCCGCACTTACCCAAATATATCACCTTGGCCCAATCACTGAGGTCCAGCTGGGTGCCCCACCCGCTGCGCAGGGCCATCTTTCCTGCCCAGTGAATGATACGGTGGCTAACAATCCAAACTACCATCCTGGCCTGTGTAACTGCCGTATCTGCAAGAGAACACAAGGTTGCATGTTTGTGATTCACTGGACCGGGCGGTGGTCTCTGCCCCGGTGAGCTGTCCAACCCTCTGCAACTCCTTTTCCCTCACGTATGTCCTGAATGCTCGGGATCGCCATCAACCAATTTGTTTTATCTGCTGGCTGGGAAGCCTCATAACTGCCTCAGTGGATGCAGACCGATCCTAAATGAATTTGAGCTGTACCAAAGGGGTCGAGGCCCAGATCCCTCACACACATGCTGAGGACAGCCCCAAACTGGCGAAGCGATGAGGCAAACTGAAGCATTTGGGTTTTGGGAATGGGGAAACCTAGGGGCCAGTAGTGATGTGCGAATGCAGTTTGGATGTTTGGAGTTCGGGTCGAACTCGGCCTGTTCAGACAACTGAACCCAAAGTCCGAACTGAACGTTCGAACATCCGAACAGTTCAGAAAAGTTCGGATGAGTTCGGGGGTAGGAAAAACATGTCTTTGGGTGGGGAAAATGTGTCTGGAAGGGGGAGGCAGCTGAGGAGCAGACTTCCTGGCACCAGGGGTGGACACCAGGGGTGATTTCAGGGCCAAATGATACTGATATAAAAAAAAATAAATCAATTTCGGTATCAGTATCAGTATCAATTGTGCTATTTTCAGATGTTTGGCTGAGTTCGGCTGAACCGAACTCCATTGAACCAAACAACTGAACCCGAACTTGGGTTTCAAACCAAACGACCAAACGTACAAAACATCCGAATCGCATTCTGTTTGCACATCCCTAAGGGCCAGCTGTTCTGGAACCTGAAATCCTGAAACTTGCAGAATGCCTTTTAATATGCCCTCCTGGTTCTGGGGGCTAGGGAACCTTGGACTGTCTGAAAGAGGTCTAATATCCAAGGCTCCACATATCAGTCGGTAATGGGTCTGGCTCCTTCCTGGCTTCTGGGGGAAGCAGGTGAAATTGTTCTGTCTGGAATCGAAAAAGGGCATTGGTTATGCCGTTACTGAGTACATACTTAGCCATAAACATTATTTTCAGTTTTAAGCACCTGAGCACAAAGACACGGACCAGCCTCATAAAATGTTTTTATGAAATGTTTTTATTAAATTGTATGTCACCCCGGGATGACGTAGACATGGGGGGGCAACTCATAAATGCATAAAATTAATAAATATAAAATACATAAACAGTATTCTCTGGTTGGAGAAATCATTCCCCCACAATCTCATCACCACTACTATGGGGAAGAACTCCAGAAAGTTCCAAGTGCATTTGGATAGCATCAGTTTCCTTGACCCTTTTTAATCTGGGTTACGCCCCGGTTATGGTACTGAGACGGCATTGGTGACCTTGGTGGATGGTCTCCACTGGGAGATGGACGCAGGATGTTCAACCTTTTTGATCCTATTAGATCTCTTGGTTGCTTTTGATACCGTGAATCATGGGCTGCTGTTGAGACGGCTGAGAGACCTGGGGGGCCTGGGTGGGATGGTCCTTGGATGGTTCCACTCATTCCTCTCAGATAGAAGCCAGTGGGTGGTGCTGGGGGCTGAAATATCTAGCCCCCGGGACCTGACCTGCGGCATTCCGCAGGGTACTATTCTGTCTCCACTATTATTTAATGTGCATATTGAGCCCCTCCTGGGGGAGATCGTGAGAGGGTTTGGGGTGCAATGTCACCAATATGCTGATGATACTCAGCTGTACCTCTCATTTTCAACTGACCCACATCCTGCTGTCTCGTTACTTTCCCAATGTTTGGAGGCCGTGGCGGATTGGATGCGGCTGTGCGACTGAAGCTCAATCCCGATAAGGCGGAGGTGATGGTGGTGGGAAGGGCAGGGGAGGTGCTGACCCCTCTGATGGGGGTGTTCGCCCACCTGTTGCTCTTCAGGATCGGAGTCTGGGGGTGGTTTTGGATTCAGGTCTCCATCTGGATCAGCAGCTGGAGGTGGTGGCGAAAGCCGCCTTTCGCCAGCTGTATCTGGTATGGAGGCTTTGGCCTTACATCTCTGGGCTCAATCTGGCCACTCTCATCCATGCCTTCATCACCTCGAGGCTAGACTACTGCAATGTGTTCTACGTGGGGCTTCCCTTGTTTCTGGTTCGGAGGCTGCAACTACTGCAGAATGCGGCGGCCCGTCTCCTGACAGGGACGTGGCAACATGAGCACATAATACCGGTGCTCCGTGCTCTGCACTGTCTGCCTATAGGGTACCGAGCCAGATTCAAGGTGTTAGTATTGATCTATAAAGCCCTGCATGGTCTGGGACCCTCATATCTCGGTAACCGCCTCGCCCTTTGTGCCTCAGAGTGATCCCTTTGGTCCACCGGGGGTGCCTTTCTGGAGGTCCCCCGTATAAAATGGGGGGCCATGATGGAGAGGGCATTCTTGGTGGCCAGGTCATGTTTGTGGAATTCCCTCCCAGAGGAGGCTTTCCTGGTCCCAGGCCTGTTGGCCTTTCGACGTGTATGCAAGACTTGGCTGTTTGCCCAGGCCTTCGGAAGGGAGGGTGGAGGGGGGTGGGGGGGTTGTTTTTGTGATGCTTTTTATATTTTTGTGGGTTTGGTTTATTATTGTTGATAAATTTAATGCTGATAATGGGTTTTTATAATATTGTAAGCCACCCCGAGATGCCGTAGGCATGAGGGGGTGGCTAATAAATTTAATGAAATACATAAAATGAATAAATAAATAAATAAATAAAATCCTGGGTTATCCCTGCCTCCACCCACTCTGATGGCCATGGAGCTGCACACCACCATCCCCTAAAGTAGGCCCCAAAACTGTAACCGCCTGCTGCATTGGAGTTTATCTCCTGCTCGGATTCTAGCAGAAGCCGTTGCTGACAGAAACTGACCCCACTGTAATCTTTTAAAAAGATGTCCTAGATAGCCAAATCCTCCTGCATCTCCTTCATCACCCTGATGTGTGGATACAGGGGATGGTCGCTTCCTATGAGTGCATGCAGATAGGACATAAAAGCTCTCCCTGGGGCTATGACTCAGCAGGCGAAGATCAAGCTACCTGTGAGTGACTTCAGCTGCCTGACCGTTACCTTTGTCACTATCAGGCAAACTGCTATCATGGTCCAGAGTGCCTACAACTTGTTTGTTGGCAACCATGAAAGGAAATGCTCTGTGTCCAATTCTATGCCCAAATAGGTCAATTCGGTTAATGGTCCTTCCATTTTTTCCAGTGCCAAGAGGACACCTAGCTCCTGGGTCATCGCCTGGAATGTGCACAGCAGGTAATCACACTCCATGATGCCTGCCCTTCCTGCAAAGAAGAAATCATCCAAATAATTTGTGATCTGACTCCGCCCCACCCGCCGGGACACATCCCATTCAAGTACTGAGCTGAACTTGGGGGAGGTTCGGGTTGCGATGTCACCAGTATGCTGACAATACTCAGCTGTACCTCTCTTTTTCTACTGACCCAGACCCTGCTATATCGTTGCTGTCCCAATGTTTGGAGGCCGTGGCGGAGTGAATGCGGCTGAGCAGACTGAAGCTCAACCCCGATAAGACGGAGGTGATGTTGGTGGGGAGAGCGAAGGGGGGGTGGCCCCCCTGGTTGGGGGGGTTCGCCCTCCTATAGCTCAGCAGGTTCGGAGTCTGGGGGTGATATTGGATGCAGACCTTTGTCTGGAGTGGCAGGTGGAGGCAGTCGCTAAGGCTGCTTTCCACCAGCTATATCTGGTGCGTAGGCTGCGTCCATATGTCTCCCACCCAGACCTGGCCTCCCTCATCCATGCCTTCATCACCTTGAGGCTCGACTACTGTAACATGCTCTACGTGGGGCTTCCCTTGTTCTTGGTTCGGAGGCTGCAGAATGCGGTGGCTCGTCTTCTTATGGGGACGGGCCACCAGGAGCATATTACACCAGTGCTCCGAGCTCTGCACTGGCTGCTGATAGCGTGCCGAGCCAAGTTCAAGGTGTTGGTGATGATCTATAAAGCCCTACCTGGTCTCGGCCCCTCATACCTTAGGGACCGCCTCGCCCTCTGCGCCCCAGAGCGGCTCCTGCGGTCTGATGGGGGTGCCTTCCTGGAGGTCCCCAGTGTTAAGCGGGGGGCCACAATGGAGAGGGCATTCTCGGTAGTGGGGCTGCGGCTATGGAACTTCCTTCTTTTTTTGGGACCATGCCTAGGGGGGAGATTCTCAGTGTGGGCATGGGAAGCATGTCAAAGGGGGCCTGGATCCTCCCTTCCTTGACCTCTTTATTGATTTTACACTGAACTAGCAGCTTGTTACCTCTCACTGATTTCATGTTCTTAGCACCTAAGTGATAGCGGGGGTCGAACGTTGGAATCCTAAAACATTGTCGAAAACCTTCCACTACATATTTGCTGGTGGTGGGATTGGAGTAGTCATGAGTGACTGCCCTTAGGGTCTCATGCCATACCGGAGTTGGGGCCCTTCCTCACTGCAAAAGGGGTACTAGCTTGACTGAACGGGTCTTGCTTATGGCCAGTTTGGCCACTGTTTATGGCCCCATATTGTCTGAACAGTTTGAAGTGGCATGAGAACCTGAACACTGGGTGCACATGTGCTTAAATCTACAGGGGGAGTGAAATAATTGACCCTTGTTATTGTAGTCCCAGCACGTTGGGCCACCCAGGGGCGGCTTTTCTCTCCCACCCCATGACCAGTCACCTGTGGTGTGCTCCCAGACCCAGTGAGGACGTGACCACTGTCAGATCTAGGGACATAGTTAGAGCTGCTGATGCACTCAAGCCACAAATCATTTGCATGGACATCCCACCTGAAATTAGGATTGTTGGCAGCCCTACGATGGAATGCCTCATTGTAACGCAGCCAGGCTCCAGGGCTCCCTATATCATATGCCTGCCAGACTATGTCTGAATACTTTACCATCTTGACCCCCGGCTCAGGGAACCTATAAAGGGTCACCCCTATGTAAATAGTAAAGGCTGCTGTCCAATTGATGCAATTGCACTCAGCCTTTGGCCTCTTGTATTTCTCAGGGTCTTTTCTCCCCTCCCTCTCATTTGGGTCAGGAATAGGGTCACTGAAAAGGAGTGCGAAAATGTAAATGTACTCGCCACTCCATATTTTTTCCCATGTGGCCTGAAGCAAGTGCTCACCCAATGGGGCAGACACGTCGGCATAACCCCCACCAGTGGCCTTGGTTACTCCCATTGCTTGCAGCACAGGGAAACACTATTTGTGCAGCATGACTCTGCGCCCCACACCTGAGCAGCTGCCCTCTGCCTATGGTGTGCATAAAGCCTAGGTCTTTCAGGAAAGGGTGGGTGGCTTCCACCCATGCATGACTCCCTTGTCTACAAGAAGGGAGGGAACAAACATGAAGCCCACCCCAGTAGGATCATGAGCCCGTGGGGGGGTTGGACAGGATCCACCTGGATTACCCGGCACCCTCCGGCTCAGGGTCCCATTCCCACAAGAAAACCCTGTAGAGCTCACCCTCTATTGTGTCCAACTTGTATGGTGGTCCTCGATATTTGCTGCTGCATGGCCCCTGGGGTTACCTTTGTTACAGTTACCTTTGTCATTATCAGGCAAACTGCTATCATGGTCCAGAGTGCCTACAACTTGTTTGTTGGCAACCATGAAAGGAAATGCTCTGTGTCCAATTCTATGCCCAAATAGGTCAATTCGGTTAATGGTCCTTCCGTTTTTTCCAGCGCCAAGAGGACACCTAGCTCCTTGGTCATCTCCTGGTCAGATCACAAATTATTTGGATGATTTCTTCTTCGCAGAAGAAGAAATCATCCAAATAATTTGTGATCTGACACAACCTCTGGGCTGCCTCGAGACTGTCCATCAGGGCCTGCATTCCCTCCCTCAGGGCAGCTATTTGCACCTGCTGGCTGGGCCAAAATTCCTCCCGACATTGGCTGGGCCTGGGTTTGTCATCCCTGTAATGAGAAAGCAGGACCCAGCAACGCCCATGACCCCCCAGGGGGCCCTAATCACCACATGGTAGCGCAAGGGGAACCCCGTCATCGGGGGTTCTGCTACCCACATCCACCCACCTTAGCTGGGCCAGGGAAACCAGTTTGGATCTCCCTTGGGAGCTCTCCAGCTCCTCAACCCGCCTCTGGTAGCCCACCAAATGCACCTGTAGGGCCTGGAGCATAGTCCCCGTCCCTTCCTGTGGCTCATGTTGGGGGGGGGGGGTCGCAAGGTTGGACCGGCCCATGAAGCCTGCGTAGGCAGACCCTTGGGTGGGACCTTCCTCCTCCTTAGTGCCATCTTAGCCCCTTCAATGCCCCCTGGCTGGGACCAGGAAGGGAAGTACCCTTTCACCACTGCAGTGGGGCCACTCGGGGGTGGAGTGACCTATACCCAGTACTCCCCCCAAAGGAGCCTGGACACAGCGCTGGCACTTCTGGGGGGGATGAGCAAGGTATTCTCACCCCCACCCATGCAGCGGCAGGAGGGGGGACCTGCCCAAACAGGAGGGGGGGTGCTCGATGCAGCACTGCACCCTTGCTGTGCTGTTTTAATAAGCAGCAAGCAATAGGCTTCAGGCATGGAGGCCTTCAATGCGGTATTGCTTTGCTATTACTCTAGGTGGGAGGGGGGTGGCTCATTGCACCCCCACATGCTTGTTGTGCTGCTTAAGAAGCTTGGGGCTTAAGAAAATGGGGACTTAAGAAACTGGGGGGGCAGGGGATTAGGCCTCTGATCCAGAGGCTCACAAGCAGATCGCGCTGTCGCTAATCCGAGGGGGGGGGGCAGGGAAGGGCGTGCACTTCAGGCCACACCGCCGGTACTGATGAACAAGTGGAGGGCGGGCTGTTGCCCACTGATGGGCCATGTGGCTGCTCAACCAGGAAAATTCTGTCCCTCCCGGCCTCTGCTGTGCTTCTTCGCCCGCTTGCCGCTGCAGCCAGAATGAGGTGGCAAGTGGGGAACCTAAAATGGTGCCCAGGAGACTCACGTCTCATGAGAGCCCCGGACGTCCCATTCGCTGCCAAGCAATGCCCGTCCATGCCTCCCACCCACCGCGCACAGCGATGCGGCCACCTCCCGTTCCTTGCCTCTTTCCTAAAGGTAAGGGGGCCAGCGCTAAATCCCCTGCCGCAGCGAGCGCGGAGGGGCAAAAGATACAAAACCAAACTCATTTTCACATGTAGTCAAAAAAGCCTCATGCTCAAATGAGGAATACCAAATTTTGTACTTCAGATACAAAATGTCATTCATGCGCACTGGAAAAAAAATGTTTGCTGCCTAGGGCTATACTAATTCTTTAATGTGATGGCATTCCTCTTCTGAGAACTCTGCAAGCTTTCTGGTCTGCCACACATGCTTGGTGTCCATGTCTTTCCAAAGCATTCTCTGCAAGGCTCTTGGGCACATTTTCATTTTAATGGGTTGTCAAGTCAAGCATCTCTGGCAAAGTTGCTCTTCTGAAAAATGAGTGAGATATGCAAGGGAAAATAACTTCCCTTAATATTTATGGCACTAAAAATATCTTTAAAAACAATGCATAGTATACAAAACCTTCTTGCAGTTGAAAAGCAGTCATTTTAAACAATATTTAATAAATGCAGTGGGCTCTTTGTAAGTACAGTTAATATATTTTTTCTCTAGATTCTTTCAGTACTAAAGAGCAAATTGCTTAATATGTAATCTTGAGTAAATGTTTCCCCAGTTACATTTACTTTCTCTCACCGATATGCTTTATTCCTGCCTGAGTGTCTTTTTCTTCCCTTTAATATTCTCAGCAGGCTGGATTTATGAGCCTATGAAGGAAAAGAACAGGAAGCATCTTCTCCTGAAACCAGCCACACTGGTGAACAACATATTGAATACCTGACTGAGTACTGAATGATAATCATACAAAGAGAAAAAGAGTAAGGAAAACAGTAGCCGACAAAACAGCTTTATAATCCGGAAAATAAAAAGAAGAAAGAGAGAGGGAGAGAGAGATGCACACAGAGGGAGAGAAAGAAATGGTGAACCCAGGGTTTGTTTCATTTCTCATTCGAACACCATTTCAACTACAAAGAATGACAGTATAAATGATCAAACAAATGTTTGCTAATGCATTATAGATAGCCATACACAATATGGCAGCTTTATACTTGTATATTTACTCACCATGAATACAAAATATACTGAGAGTGACAGGTAATGTAGCCAAGGCTTCTACTCCCTGTAAGCATCTGTGTACAATGAATTATAAATGAGAGTCTTGTGTCCAAAGGTAGCAAGTAATGTAGATAATGCCATCTGAGTAAATGAATAAATGGGGAACAGATGCTTTTTGCATTCAGGGCACACAGGTAGTGCCAGGAAGCCACCCATACAGATTATAGATGCTGGTAAAACAGCTGCTGTCTGCATTTAGCGCCAGGTCCATTTCTACCTGGTCAATGTTGAGCAGGTAAGAAAAGGTCTCTGTGTTATTACTTTTTGACAAGTTTCCAGAACAGCTGAGTTGTTTTCACATTTAAGTTCTTTATCTGACCTGAATCCCATCTGTTGTGCTCAAGGCTTCTATGAAATTCCAAAGCCACATATCTGTTTAAAACAGTACTCCCTTGAAGAGTCACATATAGTGTGAGAGGAAGGGGGACTACCTTACAGCAATGTGCAATTTTTCTAGTTCTTGGAACATTTTCTATGATTTTTGTGCCATTGCCTTTTTGGTTGCCAATTCCTTCCATCTACAGGAATGCAACACCTGTTGCCTTCAATAAAGGTTCTGTGCTACAAAGAGCCTGTGAACATGGAATTAAGGGGATCTGCATTCAGTCATTTCCACATTAAATTTACTTGGTTTGCAAGGAAGAAGATGTTTTTGGGTTTAATTTACAAGTTGTTGGATTTAGGATATGTTTTATACTGTCATCCATAAAATATCCCCTTTTGAATATGTTTATTCAAAAAGGAAAACAAGGGGTAGAACATTTGAGACCTGTTCCTGGAGCAGTATTCACGCTGATGGGTATCTGTGCTCAGAAACCACCCACTGCTTGAGGATCCTGCCATCAAGTCTTAAGTTGGTGGGTAATTGGGCTCTTAATGTGGCAGGCCCCTCAGCGTGGAACTCACTCTTTCCAGATGTTCATCTCAGTTCCGCCGTCCTTACCTTCAAAAAGCACATGAAACTCATTTATTCTCGAGGTGCTTTTACGATCCACTGCAGGTTTCTATCTTCCTCTTTACCTTCCCCTTTTAAATTGTTTTGAATTGATTATATATGATTGTAAAGCATTCAGAGTGCCAGAGTGCCATTTAAAGGAAATGTATTTGTTAATTAATTATTATTATTATTATTATTAATAATAATAATAATAATAATAATAATAATAATAATAATTATTATTATTATTATTATTCACAATCTAGAAGATGAATATATTTTTGTTTAGAGTCATAGAGTTGCAAGACTGGAAGAGACCTCAAGTGTCATCCAGTCCAGTCCCCTGAATCACTGTCGGACCTGCCACACCCCAGTCATCCACACAGAGAAACCCCACCAATAACTACAGGGACCAATAACAAGTAGACTGGGACCAACCAGAGCACACCAATTCCTGAAATAACAGGAAATACTTTTAGAAAAAGAAGAATCCAGATGTCCCAAACAGGTGAGCCACACACCAAAGGCAAAAACCCCTCAGAGTCAACGGTCAATCTGCCTAGAGGGAAAATTCCTTCCCAACCCCAAATATGGTGAACAATTAGACCCTGAGCATGCATGCAGGACCCACCAGCATGGCACCTGATATAGAATATATTACCCAGGTCTCAGAATGCCCCAACTATTCCACCTTCACCTGCAGACAACTTTGAGGCTATAGGAAGAAAGGGGGGAGGGACTCAACATGTGTTACTGGTGGGGGGGGTTATTAGGACATGGACCCTCTCCACTAGTGAATATTGGGGGCTGGTACCCCAGTAACTGAACAACCTCTTAAATTTAGGGGGAATTAGCCAAATTGATTCAAAGAGTCCGCGCATGTCCACTGGGATCAGTCTGAGGACTTGATGCACTGACAGCTGGCTGGAATTTTCCTCCCACACCCCAGCACAAAACGGGGATACTCCGATGCAAATAAGGGAGATTATTGACAAAGGACTAGGTATGATACATAAACAGTTCACCCACGGGTCAGTTTGGATGATACAAATAAGTTCTATTGATACAAATAAGTTTCTATACCCTCCCACCAAACACAGTTGACATACATACACAGTAAACTATAAGCAAAACCCTCTGGTCTGGTTGCTCTGGTGTAAGTGGACATTGCGTGGGAGGGGGGGAAAGGAAAATAAGCAATATTACCTATCCAATCCTGTTGAAAAGGGACAGGCAACCCTGTAGATTGATCTGGCAGCAATCCTTGAGGCAAGCATGCATAGAGTAACCTGCTTGTGTTGCGTTCTAGAATGACCCAATTTGTTCATGGGGGCAAGGGCATTTATAGGGTTTTGAGAGGTGGGGTGAGGGGGTCTCAAATTTGCACAAAAGGTGTGCTAGGGCTGACAAAGAAACGTTTGCATGATGTGTTGGGGAAATAGAACTTTGGGAGATTTCAATGTGGGGCATGGCAGGATGAACTTGATGGCAAAAGGGAGTTTCTATGAACCAGAGAGAGAACAAAGTTTTGCAGGATTTCACTGGGGGCATGGCAAAATGAATATGAGAGCCAAAGAAAGTTTCTATAAACAGGGGAATAAGACTACTTTTAGACAGGCGTGGAATTATCAGCGTAACGATCGATCTATTGCTTGCCCAGAGTTTCAGCTGGCCATGGAGCAATCATCTCAAAAGAGGGAGGCCACCTGTTTTTGACTGCTCCATTGTTTACCCAGGAGCCTCCCTTTTTTCATTCTTATTTCTTCCAACAAGACTGGTTTTGCATGGGGGGTTGTCTTTCTTTTTCCTTTTCCCCCCTCTGTTCTCCTGCACCCTTTGACCTATATCTCATGGGGTGCTGCCAAGGAAAGGGAGGTCTCTGGTCTTTGGGGAGAAAATTGTGTTGTTCCTAACAGGGTGGAGGGGGGGACACTCCATCCTGTAGCATCAAATAATAAAAACTCCTCACAAGATATATACCATAAATTTATCCAACTCCATTTTGAAGCTATTCAGATTTTTTGCTCCCATAACTGCCCCTGGAGGCTTATTCCAGTTAGTTCACTGCTCTAATAGCTAAAAACTTTCTGCTACTTTCCAGCCTAAGCTTACTGATAACCAGCTTGTATCCATTAGTTCTTGTATCCTCACTGCATTTTAGTTTTAACAGAACTTCCCCATCTATTGCATTAACTCCCCTGATATATATATTTATACAATGTAATCATATCTCCCCTCAGCCTTCTTTTTGATAGCTTAGCTTTTCTGAGTGGTGCAGAGGCTAGTCAGTCCAGCTTCTCTCCGCCTAGAAATAGAATCTTCCAGTGCTCGCTGTGACATGTTTGTCAACATTTTTGTGGATACAATTGCTCGGATTCATCACGACTTCGATGCCACACTTATAGCAGCAGGAGAACCTGAGGCTGTGGAAACCTCACCTTGTCTAATTTCATGGGATCTATTTCAGTGGTTGTCACCCACTAATGCAGCAGATGTCCTAGGGATGGTTAGAGTCACCTGCGGTGAATTAGATCCATGCCCGTCCTAGTTGGTCAAGGTCTGCCAGGAGAAATTAGGACCATGGCTGGCCGGGGTTGTCAATGCCTCCTTTAAGGAGGGCAGAGTGCCGGGCTGCCTTAAAGAGGCGGTGATGCAGCCTCTGCTCAAGAAAGAATCTCTTGAGATTGGCTCCCCTGCCAGGTATCAGCCAGTCTCTAACCTTCCCTTTTTAGGGTGGGGGCTCAGCAGCTTCAGGGGCATCTGGATCGGGTCAGTTTTCTGGCTCCCTCACAGTCTGTTTTTGCCCTGGGTATGGCATTGAGACTGTTCTTGTGACTTTGGGTGACAATCTGTGCTGTGAATTAGATCAGGGCAGATTGTCTCTTTTGATTTTATTATATCTGTTAGCAGTGTTTGATACCGTTGACCATGAGATGTTGGTGGCTTGCCTGTGGGACCGGGCTGGGGTGGGAGGAATTGTTCTTGAGTGGTTCCGCTCATTCCTGCCAGGGAGAACTCAACGGCTGCTTCTCAGGGAGTTCATCATCTCCCCAGAATCTCATGTGTGGAGTCCCGCAGGGTTCTGTTCTGCCCCCCTCCTGTTCAAAAGTATATGCAGCCTTTGGGTGAAGTTGTGAGAGGATTTAGCATACAATGTCATCAGTACGCCGATGATACACAACATTACCTCTCCTTTTCTGCAGACCGAGACCCAGCGGTCTTGGTGCTTATCCAGTGTTTGGTGGCTGTGGGGGATTGAATGAGGGCAAGCTGTCTGAAGCTGAATCCTAACAAGACGGAGGTGATGCCGGTGGGTAGGGCTGAGGTGGTGGTGGCTCCTGTCATTGACAGGGTTTACCCCCCTTAAGCCTCCCAGGTCTGTTGTCTGGGGGTGCTCCTTGATTCACAGATCAGTCTGGATTCCCAGGTGGCGGCTGTGGCAAGGAGCACTTTTCGCCAGTTACATCTGGTGCAGTGGCTACGGCCGTAAATCTCAGACTCTGACCTGGCCACCATCATCAAAGCCTTCATTACCTCTAGATTGGACTACTGCAATACACTCTATGTGGGACTACCCTTGGTGATGTTCCAGAGGCTTCACCTGGTGCAGAATGCAGTAGCCTATCTTCTGATGGGGACAGGTTGTCACGAGCACATTACACCAGTGCTCCATTCTCTGCACTATCTGCCTATTGTCTTCCGAGCTCAATTCAAGGTGTTGGTGCTGACCTACAAAGCTTTAAATGGCATGAGCCCCACTTACCTGCTGTACCACCTCATGCCCTGGGCCGTGCAGCCGCCCTTGTGGTCGGTCGGGGATGCTCAAATAAAAGTCCACTGGGTTTCTGTGGTGGTGACAATGGAGAGGGCGTTCTTGGTGGCCATGCCTCTGCTGTGGAATTCCTTCCTGATGGAGGCACGCATGGCCCCGGACCTCCCCTGTTTCCTTAGACAGTGTAAGACCTGGCTGTTCCACCAGGCCTTTGGGGAGGGAAAAGGGTAGGGGAAGGGCTTTGGTCCACTTTTTAGTAATTTTATGTTTTAAAATATTTAGTTGTAATTTTAATTGTTGACTTTATTGTGATTTTAAAATATTGTGAGCCTCCCTGAGCTGCTGTTGTGCAGGAGGGTATGGCATAAAATGCTACAACATAAATAAATAAATAAATAAAGTCAAGTTCCTTCACCCTCATCTCATAGGGTAAGTCCTCCATCCCATCATCCTTGTAGCTCTGTGTTGCACTTGTTCCAGTTTACGTTCATCCTTCTTAAACATTAGTGGCCATAACTGAACACAGTACTCTAGATTTGGTCTTACGAGAGCCCTATACAGAAGCAACAATACCTCCCTATCCCTACTCACAATACTACACCTAATACATCCCCTGATAGCATTTGTCATTTTTACAACTGAATCATAATGTTGATGATCCATAGTCATTTTAAGATCAGTTATAACCCCCAAATCCCTTTCTTCATCTGTTGTTTCCGACTGATGACTTTCTAGCTGGTAACTAAAATTCTTCTTATTAAACCCCAAATGCAAAACCTTGCATTTTGTACTTTAAATTTCACCCCATTCTTAACACTCCGATCAATGAAGCCATCTAGTTTATAATTTTCCGATCCGCCTCTGCATTGGCAATTCCTCTCAACTTGGTGTCAGTCATTGGTATAATGGGGTGGGGAAATGGGGTTCTGGGAGGAGCTGACTTTGGCAGTACCCCTTGCCTGTCGCCTTCCCTTCTGGTGAGGTAACAGGGGAGGGAACAGCAGAAGGCCAGGGCAAAGGGATCCCAGGCGCGGCGGACAGAGCCACGCCCCCATGGACGAAGAGCATGTCCCAAGATGCCCTCCAGCCAAGCCCTCTGTGTGCATGCGCCCGGGCTTGGAGACACAGGGAAATGGCAAGTCGCTCCCAGACCCACCCAGGTGCTATCAGCACCTGGGCCAGCAGCAGGGAAGCACTTAAAAGGCTGGTTCCTGCTTCACTCCTTGCCAGTGATTGGATCCTATGCCATGAGACTGGCCCCTTGACTGAGAGAATCTTCTGTATTGTGAGCTATTGTGTGTATTGATGTGAAAGGGAGTGTGTGGGTGCGAGGAAGTGAGGGTGGGTGAAAGCATTGTTTGTAGGTTGTTGGTTGTGTTGACATTGTGTTGGGTGCTTGTGACTGGGTGGGGTGGCTGTGTGTCCCAGATCCCTGCATTCCTGGGCCCTCTCTCCAGGTTGCATGCCCTGACTTTCCTTCTTCCCTCCCTCCATCCCCTGGGACAATCCTACCCCTTCTCCGCACTGTAACATGG
Organism: Sphenodon punctatus; assembly: GCA_003113815.1. Lineage (NCBI taxonomy): Eukaryota > Metazoa > Chordata > Lepidosauria > Sphenodontia > Sphenodontidae > Sphenodon > Sphenodon punctatus. Next base: position 72,536 of record QEPC01006766.1, on the reverse strand, counting down.
TCCTTCCTTCCTTGTGTTGTGGTGTCTGGTGTGCGAGTTTTGGGAGCACCAACTCCGGTACCGCCTCCCTGTGATGATCTTTTGCTAAGGGGTTTCCCCCACTGCCTCTCTAAGACCCTGAGGGAGAGCTTTTTATCGGAACCTGTCTGTGTGCAGAAGGTGTGTTTGAGTCCTTCCCCTTCCCCGTTTCCTGATCCCTCACACTTGGTATCATCAGCAAACTTCAAGAGCACACTCTTACTTCCCTCTCCAAGGTCACATATAAATATATTAAAGAAGACAGGCCCCAAAACGGATTCCTGAGGAACTCCACTAGCAACCTCCCCCACCAACCTAGAAAATCTGCCTCTCAACACAACCCTTAATATTACACTAATAGACTCACTCATGTTATTCTGTCAAGTTAAAATAAGCCTACAGTGAACTATCATTTGTAGCTACCTTTAAAGGTACCTTCCTTTTTTTATCCCAACCACTTTATGATGTTCTTGAGCACCTTTTGCTCGGTGAATGTACAAACAATTTCTTTGGGGCAGCCAGAACATAACCTAAAACTTCCTTCTTTACTATAGTTCATAAATACACAATGTTCCAATCATTACCTAACCCTGGAACTGTGGAGTGCTGGCCCACAAGAATCACAGACATTAGATACAGTTTTAGTTCATTAGTCTTTAAAGTGAACAGGTTAGGTCACATTATCCAAAGTTTTTCAGTGTCCCCATAATCAACACTGTATACCACACTTTTATGCAGTGTGGATTGTAGATACGGGTGTGCATTTTGTTTTTGTTATTATGATAACAAAACCAACAAAAATAATTTAATTTTTGGTCATTGTAATATCAAAACCAGCAAATAATAATAATGAAAATAAAATCAAATTTTCGTTTTTGAAATAATGGAGGGAAAGAGAAAAATACATTGATGTCTCTACCTTTTTAGTTTCTTATTTAATTATTGTTAATCTTGGGGAGATTGTACTCCCAACAGAGGGCACTACGTGTACCAAATTTCAGAAACGTTGGATAAAGGGAACAGATTTTATAAGCAATTGAATGTTGTGATTTTAAGAAAAGGTGCAGACACATTCATGGCTACAACGTCTTTATCTTCCATCCACTTTGCATGAAACCTGGAAATATTATGTTTCTCCTAAAGATTACAAAGACTGCCTAATTTCGTAAATATTGGATAAAGGGTCCTGATGTTATAAGACATTAAGTTGAAAATGCATTTCTATCTGTAACATTTTATATTCCATCCTGTTTACAAAACATTTGGCTGGAATGTCACCTTCCAATTAATCTCTGCCAAACTATAGGACAATTTGATAAAGGGACCCAATTTTATAATCAATTGAAGTTCTTCCCTTGAAGACCATTATTCAGATAAATAGCAGCACATGCAGTACCAGGCAGAGGCAGGCACCTGGCATGGCAGGGGGAAGGAGACTGTAGGAGGGAGAATGGCCAGTAACCCAATAGACTTACATACACATTCGCTGGCCAATTACTGCATGCTTCAAGCTTTACAGGACAAATCAGTGGTGGCTTCGAGGCGGGCATAGCGGGCAGCCCTGAGGTGGGCATAGAAGGGACATAACTGGGACTTCAGGAATAAAAACAAAACAAAACATCCAGGCACTCATAAGACATGGTTTACATATCCTGAACGAATCCTGCACAAGCTCCTAGTCTTCACCTATAAAGCTCTTCACAACCTTGCTCCCCCCTACCTCTCTGCACTTATCGCCCTCCATACTCCAGCCCGTGCACTTCGCTCCTCCTCTGTCCCCTCTCTTGCCCTTCCACGCCTTCCCTGCTCCCCTAAGCGCCTTCATCCCTTCTCACTTGCTGCCCCCCATGCCTGGAACTCCCTCCCTGTCCACATCCGCCTTGCCCCCTCCCTTCATACCTTCAAATCTCTCCTTAAAACTCACCTCTTTCGCTCTGCTCTGTCTGACTCTTTATTCTGCTGAGCCACTATTCCTATACCTACGATCGGTTTACCCTTATCCTTGCAACATGGACCTGCCTGCTGTCATTCTCATCGTAACCAAGCCAAGCACGTGCACTTGAGACCTCGCATCTTCATGAATGTTAGACCCCTTGTCTCTCCCTCTGTTCCCCTTCCTAAGTCTCTCCCCCAGCTCCTGTCTCTCAGATTGTAAGCCCTAGGGGCAGGGACCCTGTCTATTTTATTACTTTGTAAAGTGCCAGGTACACTGCTGGTGCTATATAAATGTTTGTTAATAATAATAATAATAATATCCAGGCTGGCCATTTATCATCACAATCACATCCTGCATCACTGTGACAGAGAACATTATAGAATCTTTACTGGCTCTTTCATAAACATATGCTTCCGACTTCCCAGTAACAAGTGGGGGAAAGAATTTGGCATGGTCAAAGCTCAGAATGAGGATATTTTTTTGACATTTATGCTGGTCAATTGGCAACACAAAAAGAACTTATACCACAGTGACACGTAAGGGAATCCTTGGAATAGGCTCATTCTCTGCATATAATGTGTAAGCTTATAAAATTGGGACCCGCTAGCAAATATTTCCAATATTTTGTAGAGATAATCCTAAAGATGTGAGATACAGCCCTGCCAGATTTTGTGTAAACTGGTTGGACTACAAAGATGTTACAGTCAGACATACATTTATAAGTTAATTGCTTACACCACCAGGACCCTTTATCCAATACTTCTAATGGTTGGCATAGATAATAAACTTGAGGAGGGGTATAAACGTGCCAAGTTTCATCCAAATTAGATAGGAGACTAAGACATTACAGTCAGGAATGTATATGCAGATTTTTGCAAAATAACATAATTCAATTGCTTAGAAAATTGGATTACTTTATCCAATCTTTCTGAAATTAGGTACATGTAATGCCTTCCATTGGTAGTACAAACCCCCCTCCCCCAAGTTTCATCCATATATACATTTTTTTTAAAAGTTACAACCTAAAATGTGTTTTCCATTGAAACCAATGGAAATTGAAAATGACAGCAAAAACGAAAACAATATTTCTATATTTACAAAAATGAAATATTTAAATAACAAAAATAAAAAATGAAAATGAATAACGACATGGGTTCCTGGTGCACACCTTTAATTATAGCTGTTCAGTCTGAACTTCTGGGCATCCTTGCATAAGACTGTGCAAAGTCAGGGGGAAGTTCCATGGACCAAAAATGTTGCCTGTAACTTTAAAGCAGCCTCACTGTCTTTTGTACATATTCATGCTTCAAAGATGAACAACTGTAATCAGGGTCTCTGATTTGAAGTTTCAGAAAAGCCTTGAGGAAAAAAAGAGAATCCAGGTCAGCTCAAGAACTTAGATGTGAAGACATCTCAGCTCTTCTGGAAACTTATTGAAAACCAACAAGAAGGCTCTTAAAGCATCTCATGGGGAGCTCTCAGAAACGGCAGCTTACTTCATTTTCTGCTTTCATATTCCACTAAATGTCCTTTGCTCTCTTCAGTGGGACAAAAATAGTATCTTGAAAAATATTTGCTGTTATGGGGATAGTTATTTCTACTCACTGTTCCATTGTTAGTTATACTTGGACAAAATAAGAGTCATGCAAATAGATTGAAAATTATGTTATGCTTGTGTTACTGAGGTCAGACTATGTCCCATTAACCTTTGACCAAACTTTCCACCAAAACAATATAGCTCAACTTTCCGTGCTCTTGGTTCGTTCTTATAATAATTTTACACCATTTCCCTCTCTTTGTACAGGTGTAAATGATAAGACAAGATGCCAAGCAGTGGATATTCATCAACAGTAGAGTACACTCTTCTCCTGCAGAACTGGTGAGCTGATAGGCATTCTTTCTTTCATATATTCAGCATATAAATTATCTCTCTACCTATGTTCACTAAGGCTATTGAAACCAGGGTCAGACAAATTCAGACTGTGCAGTCACAGAGAATCTTATTATTATTATTATTATTTTTTGGGGGGGGGTGTTGCAAGACCCACCAACACATGAGGTCCATGAATAAAAATGACAACATGAGTGTGCGAAGGACTGGTGAAAAATGTGCATCAACAGAGCCACAAACATACGGAGTCATGGCTTATGGAGATCCCCCAGCAATTCGAGAAGGGGGCTCCCAACACATTGGGTCCATAAATAAACTAGAAATAACAGCTTATGTGTGACAGATGGACTTAAAATTCAGGGTACTTAGGCCCCTGAAGGGAATGTTATGTTTAATTGAACATCATAACAAGTGAATTCCAGTAAAATTTCCCTTTTCTAAGGGGTGTGTCAGTATGTGTCCATCAGAAATTCCTGTTAGAACATTTCAGCTTCCCTTGAGATGGCATTGGCCACAGTATTTGCTGGTTGGCAAAGGAAGAAAGCAGGTCTTTGTGAATAACTTGACATTAAATACAAGCAAACGTAAAGATGCTAAATACACAGTGAGAGTCAAGTTGGCCCCTGGCTGTGACATGTCCATGAACAACAGGCACTACTGCCCATTGCTCACAGCCCCACAGTGGTGGGGGTAAAGGGCATCCGTCCACACAGGTTGCCCCACCTAGGACAGCCTTACCCAACTTTGAAAGGCTTTTTGGTTTGTAGGGTGTTTAGCTTCTGGGAGGGCTGGTTGCTGGGCTTTGCTGCCCCACCCTACCCCACCCCAGCCTATAAGAAGGACTCCAGGCTCTGTAGGCATGTGCCTGCAACAGATGCAGAAGGTGGATGCCAAAGGCAGTCTGCCATTTGGCAGCTATAGACCTGAGGTCTGGTATGGCCCATTTTAATTTTAATTTGTTTTGTTGGGTTTTAAGTTATGATGTTTGAGTGATTTAATTTTTTTTTATTGATTTAGGTGTTTTAAACTGGGGTTGAACTGTTTGTGGGTTTTGGGGTGAGGAGAATGTAGGGAATGGCAGGTTTGTGGGAAAGTAGGGAGGACTGGGGGTGGAGTAATGGGGTGGTGGTTGCTCTGGTTCTTTTGTGAGAAAGGGGTGTGTGGAGTGCTCCAGGGAAGGGGGGTTAGCAAGAGGTAATTGGGTGGGAGGGAATGCTCCAGCCCCCAAGAGGGGAGGGAAGTGATTTGGGAGGGCAGGAGAGGGAGCAGTATAGGCATGGGGGGAGGGGGAGTTGGGAGAAAGAAGGGTTGTTTGGTGAGGGACTGGTGTTTGGGGCCCCCGGTGAGGGGGGTGTACAGGCATAGCGGTGGGGGAAGTGTGTGGGATGGAGTGCCATGGCCCATTTGTGAGAGAAGGCAAGAGGGAAGTAGATGGGAGGGAAGTACCATAGTCCCTCTTTTTGAGGGAGGGGGGCAGGTAAGTGGAAGGGGACTAGGTGGGAGATGACCTCCTCGTGAGAGGTGGGATGGGTATTGTGAGAGGTGGGGTGGGGAGATATGGTGGGGATGGGTGGTGAATGAGGGGATGAAAGATTCCCTCCATCACCCTGGTGGATCTGGCCCTGGAGGGTGGATGCTGGGTGTAGGGGGGCTGCACAATAGGGGTGGTGCTGGGAAGGGGGAATTATGGTCCTATGGTCCATGTGAGAAGCATCAACAGAAAGGAACTTGACCTCAGTGTTACCACGACCAGAAACTGTAAGTGAGGCCTGTGACCAGAGCGGAGAGCAGGGTCCCTGTCGAAAGCATGAGGAGAGGATGTGGTAGAGGGCAATTTGGCTCGGGGCTTCCCCAGGATGGGAGGAGTAATTGTGACCAGTTCCCCCCCTTTGGAAAGCTTGTGTGAGGGTGGGGGTAATTCCCCCTGAATCGATGTATCAGCAGGCTCGAGGAGGCATGTCTAGTGATCAGAGGGAACCACTGTCGCTGCCACACCTGACAAAGGGGTGGGGACTTGGACTATCAGCTTCCGGGCCACACACACAATAGCCAGGAGTGGCCGGTGGCACATGCCGAAGGGGCACGGCCAAAGGAGCATGCTCTTTGGCTGTGCCCTTTGACTGGGGCCGACGGCAGGGCCGGGAAGGAAAGTTGATTTCATGACTGTATGGTGGGAAGGGGAGTTGATTCGTGCAGAACTTCGCCCCTTGGGGAAGGTAGTAGGAGGGGAGGAAAGGATTTCCCCATCTCCTGGTGGCAGCAGGAGGGGGAGAGGTATGAGGGAAATGGATAATTAGAGGATGTATTAATCATTGAAGAATTGTGGGGAGGAATATCTTTGTTCTTGCATTATATGCTGTAGTACTATATAGAATGATAGTGAGAATTGTTAATTTCATGAGAGTTAGCTATGGGATTGTAGTCTTGCAATGCTGTAAAAGATACCCCACCTCTTGGTGAGATGAAGAGGAATCTGAAGGCCATTGATTGAGTGGCTCCCAGGCATCTACTTCCTGTGCTTCAGCATTGAATGTCCCCTCCATGGTTTACAGAAGGCCTGGGATGGCAGAAGCATGAAGGGAGGCAGTTAGAGCATCGGTGGTGATATACTCATGCTAAAAACTACCGATTGTGGCATAAACTATTTTTGAAGGATTATGCCATGGCTGTGCAGGCAACAAAGAAAATGTTCTTTGCTGTCATCATGGCATCTTCTAAATCATGTCCAGTGGAGTTTTTCTGGGTGATGAAGGGTCTGATCAGTTCAGCCTGTCTCCACCTGGAACTGGAGCCATCCAGTGCCCATTGTAACATATTTGTGGTGTATTTTTTCAGATAAAATCACTTGCATTCACTGTGACTTGGACTTCCTCTTGTCAGAGTAGGAGGGAGGAAAGAGGGGGAACACTGGGCGAGGACAGGAGTTCACTGCACCTGCTCTGAACGGAATGAGTCCCTGGTGGAAGGTAATTGCCCTCAGGATTGTGTGTGGACTTTCTCTCAGGAATTGAGAGCAACCCAGATCATCACTGGCCGGAGAGGGCAATGTTCCCCAGGTCAGAAGGGGTAGGAGGAAAGAAGAGGCTCGTATACTCACACTCGTGCATCGGGGCCCACAGGTGGGAGCACCAGGAAGGCTGGGATGGGGTATAATTGAGGTCCCAGGGTGTGTGAGAGAGGCGTGAAGGCTCCAGGTAGGGATCAAGACTGGAGGGGGGAGCACACACACACCTGTCTCTTATACACATCTAGATGTGTATAAGAGTTGCCTGTGGGACCGGGCTGGGGTGGGAGGAATTGTTCTTGAGTGGTTCCGCTCATTCCTGCCAGGGAGAACTCAACGGCTGCTTCTCAGGGAGTTCATCATCTCCCCAGAATCTCATGTGTGGAGTCCCGCAGGGTTCTGTTCTGCCCCCCTCCTGTTCAAAAGTATATGCAGCCTTTGGGTGAAGTTGTGAGAGGATTTAGCATACAATGTCATCAGTACGCCGATGATACACAACATTACCTCTCCTTTTCTGCAGACCGAGACCCAGCGGTCTTGGTGCTTATCCAGTGTTTGGTGGCTGTGGGGGATTGAATGAGGGCAAGCTGTCTGAAGCTGAATCCTAACAAGACGGAGGTGATGCCGGTGGGTAGGGCTGAGGTGGTGGTGGCTCCTGTCATTGACAGGGTTTACCCCCCTTAAGCCTCCCAGGTCTGTTGTCTGGGGGTGCTCCTTGATTCACAGATCAGTCTGGATTCCCAGGTGGCGGCTGTGGCAAGGAGCACTTTTCGCCAGTTACATCTGGTGCAGTGGCTACGGCCGTAAATCTCAGACTCTGACCTGGCCACCATCATCAAAGCCTTCATTACCTCTAGATTGGACTACTGCAATACACTCTATGTGGGACTACCCTTGGTGATGTTCCAGAGGCTTCACCTGGTGCAGAATGCAGTAGCCTATCTTCTGATGGGGACAGGTTGTCACGAGCACATTACACCAGTGCTCCATTCTCTGCACTATCTGCCTATTGTCTTCCGAGCTCAATTCAAGGTGTTGGTGCTGACCTACAAAGCTTTAAATGGCATGAGCCCCACTTACCTGCTGTACCACCTCATGCCCTGGGCCGTGCAGCCGCCCTTGTGGTCGGTCGGGGATGCTCAAATAAAAGTCCACTGGGTTTCTGTGGTGGTGACAATGGAGAGGGCGTTCTTGGTGGCCATGCCTCTGCTGTGGAATTCCTTCCTGATGGAGGCACGCATGGCCCCGGACCTCCCCTGTTTCCTTAGACAGTGTAAGACCTGGCTGTTCCACCAGGCCTTTGGGGAGGGAAAAGGGTAGGGGAAGGGCTTTGGTCCACTTTTTAGTAATTTTATGTTTTAAAATATTTAGTTGTAATTTTAATTGTTGACTTTATTGTGATTTTAAAATATTGTGAGCCTCCCTGAGCTGCTGTTGTGCAGGAGGGTATGGCATAAAATGCTACAACATAAATAAATAAATAAATAAAGTCAAGTTCCTTCACCCTCATCTCATAGGGTAAGTCCTCCATCCCATCATCCTTGTAGCTCTGTGTTGCACTTGTTCCAGTTTACGTTCATCCTTCTTAAACATTAGTGGCCATAACTGAACACAGTACTCTAGATTTGGTCTTACGAGAGCCCTATACAGAAGCAACAATACCTCCCTATCCCTACTCACAATACTACACCTAATACATCCCCTGATAGCATTTGTCATTTTTACAACTGAATCATAATGTTGATGATCCATAGTCATTTTAAGATCAGTTATAACCCCCAAATCCCTTTCTTCATCTGTTGTTTCCGACTGATGACTTTCTAGCTGGTAACTAAAATTCTTCTTATTAAACCCCAAATGCAAAACCTTGCATTTTGTACTTTAAATTTCACCCCATTCTTAACACTCCGATCAATGAAGCCATCTAGTTTATAATTTTCCGATCCGCCTCTGCATTGGCAATTCCTCTCAACTTGGTGTCAGTCATTGGTATAATGGGGTGGGGAAATGGGGTTCTGGGAGGAGCTGACTTTGGCAGTACCCCTTGCCTGTCGCCTTCCCTTCTGGTGAGGTAACAGGGGAGGGAACAGCAGAAGGCCAGGGCAAAGGGATCCCAGGCGCGGCGGACAGAGCCACGCCCCCATGGACGAAGAGCATGTCCCAAGATGCCCTCCAGCCAAGCCCTCTGTGTGCATGCGCCCGGGCTTGGAGACACAGGGAAATGGCAAGTCGCTCCCAGACCCACCCAGGTGCTATCAGCACCTGGGCCAGCAGCAGGGAAGCACTTAAAAGGCTGGTTCCTGCTTCACTCCTTGCCAGTGATTGGATCCTATGCCATGAGACTGGCCCCTTGACTGAGAGAATCTTCTGTATTGTGAGCTATTGTGTGTATTGATGTGAAAGGGAGTGTGTGGGTGCGAGGAAGTGAGGGTGGGTGAAAGCATTGTTTGTAGGTTGTTGGTTGTGTTGACATTGTGTTGGGTGCTTGTGACTGGGTGGGGTGGCTGTGTGTCCCAGATCCCTGCATTCCTGGGCCCTCTCTCCAGGTTGCATGCCCTGACTTTCCTTCTTCCCTCCCTCCATCCCCTGGGACAATCCTACCCCTTCTCCGCACTGTAACATGGTCCTTCCTTCCTTGTGTTGTGGTGTCTGGTGTGCGAGTTTTGGGAGCACCAACTCCGGTACCGCCTCCCTGTGATGATCTTTTGCTAAGGGGTTTCCCCCACTGCCTCTCTAAGACCCTGAGGGAGAGCTTTTTATCGGAACCTGTCTGTGTGCAGAAGGTGTGTTTGAGTCCTTCCCCTTCCCCGTTTCCTGATCCCTCACACTTGGTATCATCAGCAAACTTCAAGAGCACACTCTTACTTCCCTCTCCAAGGTCACATATAAATATATTAAAGAAGACAGGCCCCAAAACGGATTCCTGAGGAACTCCACTAGCAACCTCCCCCACCAACCTAGAAAATCTGCCTCTCAACACAACCCTTAATATTACACTAATAGACTCACTCATGTTATTCTGTCAAGTTAAAATAAGCCTACAGTGAACTATCATTTGTAGCTACCTTTAAAGGTACCTTCCTTTTTTTATCCCAACCACTTTATGATGTTCTTGAGCACCTTTTGCTCGGTGAATGTACAAACAATTTCTTTGGGGCAGCCAGAACATAACCTAAAACTTCCTTCTTTACTATAGTTCATAAATACACAATGTTCCAATCATTACCTAACCCTGGAACTGTGGAGTGCTGGCCCACAAGAATCACAGACATTAGATACAGTTTTAGTTCATTAGTCTTTAAAGTGAACAGGTTAGGTCACATTATCCAAAGTTTTTCAGTGTCCCCATAATCAACACTGTATACCACACTTTTATGCAGTGTGGATTGTAGATACGGGTGTGCATTTTGTTTTTGTTATTATGATAACAAAACCAACAAAAATAATTTAATTTTTGGTCATTGTAATATCAAAACCAGCAAATAATAATAATGAAAATAAAATCAAATTTTCGTTTTTGAAATAATGGAGGGAAAGAGAAAAATACATTGATGTCTCTACCTTTTTAGTTTCTTATTTAATTATTGTTAATCTTGGGGAGATTGTACTCCCAACAGAGGGCACTACGTGTACCAAATTTCAGAAACGTTGGATAAAGGGAACAGATTTTATAAGCAATTGAATGTTGTGATTTTAAGAAAAGGTGCAGACACATTCATGGCTACAACGTCTTTATCTTCCATCCACTTTGCATGAAACCTGGAAATATTATGTTTCTCCTAAAGATTACAAAGACTGCCTAATTTCGTAAATATTGGATAAAGGGTCCTGATGTTATAAGACATTAAGTTGAAAATGCATTTCTATCTGTAACATTTTATATTCCATCCTGTTTACAAAACATTTGGCTGGAATGTCACCTTCCAATTAATCTCTGCCAAACTATAGGACAATTTGATAAAGGGACCCAATTTTATAATCAATTGAAGTTCTTCCCTTGAAGACCATTATTCAGATAAATAGCAGCACATGCAGTACCAGGCAGAGGCAGGCACCTGGCATGGCAGGGGGAAGGAGACTGTAGGAGGGAGAATGGCCAGTAACCCAATAGACTTACATACACATTCGCTGGCCAATTACTGCATGCTTCAAGCTTTACAGGACAAATCAGTGGTGGCTTCGAGGCGGGCATAGCGGGCAGCCCTGAGGTGGGCATAGAAGGGACATAACTGGGACTTCAGGAATAAAAACAAAACAAAACATCCAGGCACTCATAAGACATGGTTTACATATCCTGAACGAATCCTGCACAAGCTCCTAGTCTTCACCTATAAAGCTCTTCACAACCTTGCTCCCCCCTACCTCTCTGCACTTATCGCCCTCCATACTCCAGCCCGTGCACTTCNTACTCACACTCGTGCATCGGGGCCCACAGGTGGGAGCACCAGGAAGGCTGGGATGGGGTATAATTGAGGTCCCAGGGTGTGTGAGAGAGGCGTGAAGGCTCCAGGTAGGGATAAAGACTGGAGGGGGGAGGCACATGCATGCTGCCTGAAACTTCCTGGGGGGGAGAGGGGCTGCACAATAGGGGGAAGGGATCACTCTGGGGTCACCACCACTCGCCCTGCAATCACCCTCACATCTACACACCTGAGCCACGCACTTTATCCACACACACATTTGTCACTCACTCACCCACTCACGCGCACACACACTGATACCCGAGCACAAGACTGCCACATGCTTAATAACCACAACGTTCACCAAGGGGCCAGCCCCTCTATATGATTATGCCTTTATAGGCTTTTTTCAGCAGAAACCTCAGGTGTGACTGGTTCCAACCTCTTCAGGTCCCTCACCCTCCCAGCATTGCAAATGTGCGCTACGTCCCCGGCTACCTAGCAACTGGGGACACCGGTGACGCAACGTCGCATGGAGCCTGTGGGCATTGGCATTGACTCTGGGGCCGTGCCGCAAGCTGCTGTCGCCATCCCCGTTGCCGGGCAACCGGCCGTGCACATTGCAGCGCCACCTGTCTCGGCCCGACCGGGACTCCCCAAATCTGGGAGCCTATCACCCCTTTTCTGAGGCAGAGGCGGAGTCAGAGGGTGTGAATGCCCCGTTGTGGGATAAGTTTCAGCTGATGTTGCCTGCTGATGCAGAGGATATGCTTGGGTCTGTCAAAGCCGTTACAGGTGAATTAGATCCTTGCCATCCATTTACCAGCCACAGGTCTATGATCTGCCAGAAGAACCAAGAGATTTTTTTTTTAATTCCATAGTCTGAGGCTCTGCCAAGAATGTGCTGTGCCCAAGTGTATCTGCAAAGATGCCTCACATGGTCTTGATTATCACAGTGATGCATAGGAAATGAGATAATTAAACAGATCAGTATCTGAATAGAATTAGGAAGTCTCAAAAATATTTATCAAGATAGAAAGTGCTCTGCCAACACAAGCCCCATTCACTTCAGCAGGTCTGGCATGAGTGGAGTGCTTTGAAGATTAGTACTTTCTAACAGTTATCATGAGCAATTAGTAAATGGAATATTAACTTTGGTTCTTTTTTTAACTGAATGTGGCATACAATGAGCAAGGGTGGGACAATTATGATGTAATCTACTAGGAATAAACAGACTGTCATGTTTCATCCAGCATGAAGTACAGGACCAATTTTAATTCCTCAACTCTAACTCTTTAGAAAAGCATAGTCACAAAATATGGAAAGGAGTGAAATAGAATTAAACACAATTTTAACCTTCATGAAATTCAATCCCCCACCTCATTTCTATTTTCTTCCCCCTCTCTTTTTGTATTCATTTGGATGTCAAATTGAAAAACGTACAGCATAAAGTTTTGGGGGTTTTTCTTTTTCTTTTTCAGAACTTCTGGAAGCAATTTGCAAAATGTTCATTCCTCATAATGAAGGCACTGCTACCTTTGCCCAGGTCTCTCACAATGATAAAACTGGTTCAGAATGTTAATTATTGAATAATCAGATTCCTTTCAAATTGTAAGCTCATTTCTTTTACTAAAATATAGTATTCCTAATTTATATTTGAGGCATGGTACAGCAAACTTACCAATTATGTGAAAGGAACTTATGCAATCTCTTCTGCAGGATAAGACTGGTAGCACAAAAGTGTTAAAAATGCAAAAGTGTTAAAAATCTCGTATGCACAAATTCCTCCCATTGGCCTCTGTTGCCTGGATGTAAATGAGAAAATACTTCCATCACATTCTGCCGTGGTCCATGCTTCTCTCTTTTTAAGTCAATAAAGCAACTCTCTAACTGCCTGACTTTGTGTACATGCGCAAACACAACCTTTGGAAATTCCAGGAGTTGAAGCCTGTGCTATAGAAGGAGACATGGAGAGAGGATAAAAGAGCTAAAGATGTTTTTTTGCTGCTGGGTAACTACTATCTCAGAGAGTAATCAATAAAGCCAACCCTTATGCCACTTATTCAAAATATGTTGTTATTGCTTTTATTACAGATCAGGCTGAGTATTTCTTTCATTCCAATTAAAGTAAGATTGATGTTTAAACCACAGAACAGTATTATCTAGACAAAGCTTTTCAAGTGACTCTTGGTCTACATGGGAACACAATCCTCTTCTCTATCATGTCACGTGGCTACCTATAACCTGTTCAAAACCCTCCTTGAAAGGAACATAAAATCACATTGATTCATAGAAGAGAGTGCATCACAGGGGCACTCTGCACTAACAAAAAAGAAAAAAAAGCTTTAGAAGAAGTACTTTGAAATTGGTGAAATAATCTCCTGAATAAACCACCAGTGGGGAATACCCGCAATCACTAAGGAAAGCATGCTGTTCAGTGTATCAACAAAAATACATTTGGCCTGAGGCAAACCTGAGGGCAACATATCCCAGATGGACTAGAGAGGCCTAAATACCTTCAAAGATGAAAATTTAATTAGAGAGCATGTCACCACAGTGAACAAAAGGGTTTCTTCAGTGATTGCTTTTTTACCATTGTTTGCAACTAGTGTGGTGCATTTTTTAAGAGTTGGGGCACTCTAAATTCAGCATTGCACTTAGAAGTCAGAACAGAGATGAAAGGAATGGATCCAGAAGGACAGAACAGCCATTCATCCATGTGAAATGATCAAAAGCAGAATATGATCAAAAATATTGTTTCATGGCAACATTTAATTGTTTTTTTCATTGTCAAAAGAAATGAGGTACAAATGAAACAGCAAAAGGGAAGAAATGCTTGTATTGCATACTGTCCCTCCTTGGGCATATACAATTTGCAGATATGTTCTGCGATTCCAAAAAGTTCCATAGGCAAGTATATCAGTGAGGTGATATGTTTGGATTAACTATCTCACCGCCCTCTGTTTCGTTTATGCATCTTGGTTGTGGCAGGTCACAGCTGGGCTGGGCTGCTGGTCCATTGGGAAGTAGGGATGTGGGAGCAGCATCCTAAGAAGACAGAGACTCAGGCCGCTTTTAGACGTGCGCTTGGATCAGGCGCGGGAGCGGCGAAACAGCCGCGGCGCTATTCTAGACGAACCGAAAGCGGAAGTTGTGCGCGTGATCCGGGGCCGCGCATTCTTTTCCGGCCGCGTATGTCACCCCAGAGAAAGCAGGCCGGTTCGATCGCGGTCGGCAAAGAATGTGCGGCCCCGGATCACGCGCACAACTTCCGCTTCCGGTTCGTCTAGAATAGCGCCGCAGCTGTTTCGCCGCTCCCGCACCTGATCCCCACTGCACGTCTGAAAACGGCCTAAGAAAAGCAGCTGAGTTGGGGGCCTGGCCGATACAGAAGTTCTATAGGCAGGTATATTCAAAAGTTATCACAGGCCAGATTCTTGATACATTCTTTTGTTTTTGTATTCATGTTGATTTCTTAGAGGTTTTTTGAGGGGCGGGGGGGGGGTGTCATTTGAGATAACAGCTCGGTTTCCCAGATTTTGTCCAGTTAGCTCAAATTTTTCTTTGTGTTCCCATTTTAGAACAGATAGAGAGGCTTTCCTTTGGCACTCTGCTTTTTGAATGCATGTCTTAAGACCAGCCTCCTGTTTTGTCTTTTGCCTTTTGCTTTCTTTATTTTCTATCACCTATTATTTGTATTTTGATACCCAAGCCCTAAACGGTTTTTTCAGGGCCTGCTTGTCTTGGTAGTTGGAAATGACCTGATCTCTACAACTGTCCTGTACTGTTCCATTATTCTTTTTTTTCTTTCATTCTTTCTTGATGTTAGCACACATTTATTAACATAATCAAATACTAATGCTGCAGGGTTTACCCAGAGGAAAAATCTAAACATATTATTGCTTAGAATGTATGACCTAGAGAAAGAGGCCAGACACCTCCTGATTAGACACATTGCCATGCTAATACACATTCACGAATCTTGGCAGCCAAATTGGAGAATTCACAGTTCACTCTCCATTTTATCCCCATTACAGATGGTTATCTGGAATATTAACAACTATACAGTATACCAGCCAGTGGCCTGTTTATACACCACTAGGTTGTGATTCCACAACTCAAATATGAGCAAACAACAACAACGACATACAAGCTTGTCCAAGCAACAAGAGAATAACAAAAAAAAATAATCATGCTTTATGATGCTCTTCTAAGATAATATCATCCCTGAAGAAAAAAATCTCTGAGTGCTGTTTCCAGTGGAAACAGCTCTTTCGCCTTCATTTGCGTGGGGAGGAAATCTACCAGCATTTTTGACATTTTTTGTTATTTTCTGACATTTCAGTAATTTCTGGTAGTTTCCAGTAATTTTTGGTATTATCTGTACTTTTCGGTAATTTCCGGTATTATAATACCAAAAATTACTGGAAACTACAGAAAATTACCAAAACAGTGGAAAATAGCGCAAAATCATGGAAAATGTAAAACATGTCAGTAGATTTCCTTCTCGCTCTCAAAAGGTTGGTATTTCCCAAAGGAACAAGAGCACCTGCTTTCACTTCAGGTCTAGTCCTGAAGGGCTTATAAGGTCTAGTCCTGTGGGCTTATAAGCATTTTTTAAAATCTACATACACAAACAGAGTACATGTGTTACACCACTACCTATGGGGTCAATGACTGTGGTGCTTATGGTGCACAGTGAGTGCATGTCATGAACACACCATGTGTGCATTTTGTGCGTGCATTGTGTGCATGCACACTTCTGTGTACACATACACAGCTTGGATCAGGGCGTCACTGTATATGTATATATAAATTGGAGGTGCAAAGTTCAAGCCAGTGAATTAATTAAAGAAATAAATAATTGCTGAAAAAGATTACTGTTTTAAAATCACAATTGGTCATGCTAGAGGAATAGGCAGTCTCGGGATGCATCTACCTCTATTCTATTGTCCTCAGAAGACTCTTGATATTAAAAATCTTTCACCACCGTGATCAGTTTTGACCTGAATATGATTTGTAGTGGCTTGTTCTACTCTATGGCTAGTTAATAACAGGGCAGATTGCACAAAACCTCAAAAACATCAGGAATTCCAACCTCATAAATCTTTGATTGTTACGTACATGGAAAATCACACTAGTGGGTCCATCAAATCTAGAGGGACTTCACTGGAAACATGGTGCCACAGTTCTAGCTCCACCACAAACATACATAGCACAGAAACAAGACAAATTTCCCAATGCTAGAGTATGATAATCATTTTGAGTCTCAGAAACCTTGCTACACATGCATCCCATGCACTAAGAATTCTCTCATACTATAATGACTGGAATAAAAGAAATGTTTGAAAGTAGTGGCGGATGGTGGGGCAGTGGGTGGGGCCAACAATGGGTGGAGCCAATGGTAGATGGAACCAACCCAACAGTGGGTAGGGACAAAGTGAATTTTGAAATGTATACATAATTTTACAGGCTCAGTTCCCCATCTATAAAAACTGGGATTGTGTGCGTGTCTGCCTCAACCTTGTCCTTATTAGATTATAAGCCCACTGGGCAGGGACCCGTCTCCAATAACCACCAGCTGTCAGCCACAGCCACTGGCCCCAGAGGGGGCGGCTGCAGTCGGAGCTCCACATGCTTGGCCCTGCGAGTCCGGCCCCAGAAGTGCCCCCCGGATGCACTGTGCCACTTCCAGCGGCACCCCCAGCAGCACTGTCAGCGCCGGTTGCCAGGGCAGCCCCTGACAATGCAATGCTGCCAAATCACATGGCCTCCAGATGCCGCATCAGGCCACCCCACCCACCAGAATGCCGCTCCGTTCGCCTGCAGGAACGAAGGCAGGTGGGGCATGGACCTTATAATGCTGGCGCCTCCAGCATGGCGGCGCCGGTAATCAGAGAATGAGAAACTGGCCGTTGGATGCTTTCTGCGTGGTGTGCAATTCCCAAGCCTGAGCTAAGTCCTTGTGTTTGTCTCCTTGGTCTTCTTATTGTGTTTATCATACCCGTCTTTTCTTCCCCCTCCTTGAGGTTCGAGATGTGTAGTGCTTGTGCAGAGTGGGGTATAACTGGTGGTAGTACCTGGTAACTGAGTGTAGCTCCTTGGCCCCTTCCCCCAGTGCAAGTGTCCCCCCTGGAGTGCGAGTACCCCCTCCTGGGTCCCCCCTTCCCTCTTCCCCTGCAGTGTGAAAGCCCCATTGCCCACACCCTTGTCCTTGACCTGTGGGCCCTGTCCTTCCCCTTGCACCACCTCACCTTCCTCCCTGACCCTTCATTGAACATTTGGGTGAGCAAGTGGGTCATGCCATCCTTCTATAGCTCTGCGCCTAATGATGACAGAGGTCGCTACTTTGGTTGGAGTATAGGGCCACAATTCTATTCTGATGGGCATTTTTCTCCCAGGGCCACGACTGCAGAGCAGCGTTCAAGTGTTGTCTTGTGTGAGTGGAAAGGGGGCCTCCCCCTTCCCCATTTACCCTATCCCACTGACACTAGCAGGCAATGTGTTCAATGGCAAGAGTACCATAGAAAATAAAGCAGTAGTATCATAACAGCTAGCCCAGTTTACAAAAAAATCTAGCACCTTACTTAAGGCACAATTCAAGCAAACATTACAGCATCTGAAATACATGGAGAACATATGCCACAACACAATGCATGGAAAATGCTAGAAAACCCAACATGTTTACATGAAAACCTAAATGACACACCATAAATACTGCATAGAGTTTTACAGAGGGAGAAGAGGCATCAGCTATGAGCCCACCAAAAAACTCCATCCAACTAATCCATGACTTCTCCCCAGGAGCAACTGGGATTAATAAGAACTAAGGCAAACCAAAAACAATGCATGCTTTCTCCCCCAGAGCAACCAGGATAAATAGAGGCAAACCAAACCAAAAACCATGTATGCATGATTTCTCCCATACACATGCACACCCCCACCCCTCCCTGGATCAGTTCCTACCCCTAAGCACTGCCAGAGTGAGCTCAGTAGAAGTGAGCCGAGATGAGGGCCTGCACATAAGGAAAGATCCATGGCACAGATCTACGAACTAGACCCTCCTTTTCATTAGCGCACCCCTTAAGCAACCCTGGCCCCAACTTCCATGTGGCCCTCAGAGATTCTACTAGTTTTCACAGTGGCCCCATGAGGGAAAAGATTCCCCATCCCACCATAAAAGTTAGTGGCAGGGGTGCTCAAAAGGTGCACTCATGAAGAGAATTGTCCAGATCACAGATCTGCCCCTCCTCCTGTGTGCACAACCTCATCTCAGTTTCCTTGCCTGGATTTCAGTCACTCAGTGCTTGGGGGTAGGAACTGGATCCAGGAGACCAGATCTAGAACTGGAAAGTGGACAGAATTAAAAATACCTGCACTTAAAGGCTGAGCTCCAGGTAAGGGAGCAGCACACACAAACATAAGGACAGATCCATGATCTGCACCTTCACCTTCCTGAATGCACTCCATTACCAACCCCATTACCAGAAAAATGGGGTCAGGCCTTGGGGAGGGAAGAGGAATCTAAAACAGGAGGGGGAGAAGGGAAAGAAAGGGGGAGGAGAAGCCCAGAAGGGGGAGGAGATGAAAAGGAGAGAGGAATCCCAGATGGAAGTGGGAAAGAAGGGGAGGGAGAGCACAAATGGGAGGGGTGGGAGAGGAAGCACAAATGGAAGGGGGGAGGAGGAGAGAGGTAGCCCAGATGGAAGGGGGAAAGGAAGGAGAGGGTGGCACAAACGGGAGAGGGAGAAGGAGAGAGGGAGCACAAATGGGAGGGGGGAAAGAAGGGGAGGGAGAGCACAAACAAGAGGGGGAACACAAATGGGAGGGGGCAAGGAAGAGGAGAGGGAGCACAAAGCAGGAGGGGGAAGAAGAAGAGGACTCACCCTATTGCAGCTCTGGCAGCCATTTTGTTTCTTGGCTGAGCTCTAGTTGTTGGCTAGGGTGGTGGTTACATCACCCCTAAAGCCAGGCTGTGAGTCTGGTAGAACCTGGGAATTCACCAAGTCAATTTCACTTTGGCTACTGCAACTTTGACTGCTACTCCAGGGATTAGGGCACTTTGCTGGGCTCTGGTCCGGGGCGCTCTGGGGTACTTTGTGGGGCCCTTAATGTAGAACTTCCAGTCCGCCACTGTTAGAGAAGAAGCATGGAGATACATTGGTAAGAAAACAAGAAAGATGAAAAGAGTGAAGTTAAGGGCAATACAAAAACGGAAAGAAAAAGAAAAATGGAAGACTCCACAAATGCAAATCTCTGATCAATATTCCTGAATACTACATACTTTACTGGCCAGATTTTGACACACTTATTCACGCACCTCCTCACTTCATGTTAGGGGCACACAATTGTTTTTTGTTTAGATTCTAAAATGAATGGAGCCCCATTCGTTTTAGTAACTAAAGTTATGAAAATGAATGAATAAGCAAACGATTGTAGTTTGCTTTCATTAGCTTTTGTTTTAAAAGTAAAATAATTTTTTTTTTAAATTAAAAAACCAAACACCTGCCCATGTGCAAATGGCCACCAGGGCTGTTCTGCACAGCACATCATTTTCCAAAATGACATTGGCAGTATCACTGCCATTTTGAAAAAGGACAGACAGCCCGCACAGCCAGAATGGTCCTGGTAGCCATTTTAACTTTAAACAAATAAAAATAAAAATTAAAAACACACTTCAAATGGCCACAGGATATTTCTGTGCAGGTGCACCCTTTTACAAAATATTTCTGGCAGTGTCACTGCCATTTTGCACATTCACAGTGATATTTATTCATTACTTTATTTATTAATTATTATTATTATTATTATTATTATTAATAATAATAATAA
>QEPC01006766.1:41041-52167 GCA_003113815.1 Sphenodon punctatus | reverse complement strand
CAAGTGTTGTCTTGTGTGAGTGGAAAGGGGGCCTCCCCCTTCCCCATTTACCCTATCCCACTGACACTAGCAGGCAATGTGTTCAATGGCAAGAGTACCATAGAAAATAAAGCAGTAGTATCATAACAGCTAGCCCAGTTTACAAAAAAATCTAGCACCTTACTTAAGGCACAATTCAAGCAAACATTACAGCATCTGAAATACATGGAGAACATATGCCACAACACAATGCATGGAAAATGCTAGAAAACCCAACATGTTTACATGAAAACCTAAATGACACACCATAAATACTGCATAGAGTTTTACCGAGGGAGAAGAGGCATCAGCTATGAGCCCACCAAAAAACTCCATCCAACTAATCCATGACTTCTCCCCAGGAGCAACTGGGATTAATAAGAACTAAGGCAAACCAAAAACAATGCATGCTTTCTCCCCCAGAGCAACCAGGATAAATAGAGGCAAACCAAACCAAAAACCATGTATGCATGATTTCTCCCATACACATGCACACCCCCACCCCTCCCTGGATCAGTTCCTACCCCTAAGCACTGCCAGAGTGAGCTCAGTAGAAGTGAGCAGAGATGAGGGCCTGCACATAAAGAAAGATCCATGGCACAGATCTACGAACTAGACCCTCCTTTTCATTAGCGCACCCCTTAAGCAACCCTGGCCCCAACTTCCATGTGGCCCTCAGAGATTCTACTAGTTTTCACAGTGGCCCCATGAGGGAAAAGATTCCCCATCCCACCATAAAAGTTAGTGGCAGGGGTGCTCAAAAGGTGCACTCATGAAGAGAATTGTCCAGATCACAGATCTGCCCCTCCTCCTGTGTGCACAACCTCATCTCAGTTTCCTTGCCTGGATTTCAGTCACTCAGTGCTTGGGGGTAGGAACTGGATCCAGGAGACCAGATCTAGAACTGGAAAGTGGACAGAATTAAAAATACCTGCACTTAAAGGCTGAGCTCCAGGTAAGGGAGCAGCACACACAAACATAAGGACAGATCCATGATCTGCACCTTCACCTTCCTGAATGCACTCCATTACCAACCCCATTACCAGAAAAATGGGGTCAGGCCTTGGGGAGGGAAGAGGAATCTAAAACAGGAGGGGGAGAAGGGAAAGAAAGGGGGAGGAGAAGCCCAGAAGGGGGAGGAGATGAAAAGGAGAGAGGAATCCCAGATGGAAGTGGGAAAGAAGGGGAGGGAGAGCACAAATGGGAGGGGTGGGAGAGGAAGCACAAATGGAAGGGGGGAGGAGGAGAGAGGTATCCCAGATGGAAGGGGGAAAGGAAGGAGAGGGTGGCACAAACGGGAGAGGGAGAAGGAGAGAGGGAGCACAAATGGGAGGGGGGAAAGAAGGGGAGGGAGAGCACAAACAAGAGGGGGAACACAAATGGGAGGGGGCAAGGAAGAGGAGAGGGAGCACAAAGCAGGAGGGGGAAGAAGAAGAGGACTCACCCTATTGCAGCTCTGGCAGCCATTTTGTTTCTTGGCTGAGCTCTAGTTGTTGGCTAGGGTGGTGGTTACATCACCCCTAAAGCCAGGCTGTGAGTCTGGTAGAACCTGGGAATTCACCAAGTCAATTTCACTTTGGCTACTGCAACTTTGACTGCTACTCCAGGGATTAGGGCACTTTGCTGGGCTCTGGTCCGGGGCGCTCTGGGGTACTTTGTGGGGCCCTTAATGTAGAACTTCCAGTCCGCCACTGTTAGAGAAGAAGCATGGAGATACATTGGTAAGAAAACAAGAAAGATGAAAAGAGTGAAGTTAAGGGCAATACAAAAACGGAAAGAAAAAGAAAAATGGAAGACTCCACAAATGCAAATCTCTGATCAATATTCCTGAATACTACATACTTTACTGGCCAGATTTTGACACACTTATTCACGCACCTCCTCACTTCATGTTAGGGGCACACAATTGTTTTTTGTTTAGATTCTAAAATGAATGGAGCCCCATTCGTTTTAGTAACTAAAGTTATGAAAATGAATGAATAAGCAAACGATTGTAGTTTGCTTTCATTAGCTTTTGTTTTAAAAGTAAAATAATTTTTTTTTTAAATTAAAAAACCAAACACCTGCCCATGTGCAAATGGCCACCAGGGCTGTTCTGCACAGCACATCATTTTCCAAAATGACATTGGCAGTATCACTGCCATTTTGAAAAAGGACAGACAGCCCGCACAGCCAGAATGGTCCTGGTAGCCATTTTAACTTTAAACAAATAAAAATAAAAATTAAAAACACACTTCAAATGGCCACAGGATATTTCTGTGCAGGTGCACCCTTTTACAAAATATTTCTGGCAGTGTCACTGCCATTTTGCACATTCACAGTGATATTTATTCATTACTTTATTTATTAATTATTATTATTATTATTATTATTATTAATAATAATAATAATAATAATAATAATATAATTAAAAATCCCCCAATCAATGGTTTTTCTATGAAAACCCACCAAAATTAAGTTCTTGTGAAACAAAAATGGGAAAAAAAATACACATAAAAATGAAAGGTATTTATTTATTTATTTATAAACATTTGTTAGCCGCCCCCTCATGCTTATGTCATCTCCGGGTGGCTTACAGCATAAAAACACAATAAAATTCATTAAAACAATGTTTTAAAAATACAATTCCCCCCACACCACCCTCCCACCCTCCCCTCTGAAGGCCTGGGCAAACATCCAGGTCTTACAGGCTCGCCGAAATGCCAACAGACCTGGGGCCAGACGGGCTTCCTCCGGGAGGGAATTCCAGAGCCTCAGCCTGGCTACTGAGGGCGCCCTCTCCATTGTGGCCCCCCGCTTTACATGGGGGACCTCCAAAAAGGTGCCCCCAGTGGACCACAGGGATCGCTCGGAGGCGCAGAGGGCTCCTCATACCCCAAGGTATGAGGAGCCCAGACCGTATGCAGAAGGTATGCCTTCTGAACACCCCTATTTCACATTAATTTTTACTTACTTTAGTTTGATAATTCCTGAACTGTGTACCATTCAACTAGAGTATCAAAATCAGGTCCCGAATGCTTGCTCTGTATGCTTCACCTCACCAGTGAGTCACAACCCTGCTCATGAAGTAAAATATTCATAAACTCAATGGGGCCGATCTCATGACCCACGGATCTCATGCTTAGTCCCGCATATGCGCAGTCATGCAGGAATAGCACACCCCCGGGGCCCCTTTGTCACCACACAGAGTATTTTTACATACACATTTCTCCTGCATATTTGCTGTTACATCCTGAACTTTCTGTATGTCTAAATCACTCACCCAGATCTGAAACATCCGGCTCTTTGAACTTCTGCATAGAACTTCTT
This sequence comes from Sphenodon punctatus, assembly GCA_003113815.1. NCBI lineage: Eukaryota > Metazoa > Chordata > Lepidosauria > Sphenodontia > Sphenodontidae > Sphenodon > Sphenodon punctatus. The sequence goes on along the minus strand of QEPC01006766.1, from coordinate 48,840 downwards.
CCAGAACTTTTGTGTGTAAAAAGTTCTCCTGGTAAACTGTTTTGCTCCAGGCAGCTGTGGTCACTTGGTTTCCATGACAGCCCCTCATATCTACAGCTGTGGCTACTTTAGGCTGCCTTAGGGCAGTGTTTGTGTAAAGAATGCATCCAGGAACTGCCTCAAGGTAGTGCGTGTCTGAAAAAGGCATCAGGAACTTACTTGTGGACTTGTAAACCCAGAAGATTGAAAAATCCAGAACTTTAAGATGTATGTAAAAATTCCCATTGTGCTGCATGGAAACTGCCCGAATGCACGCATGCAGGGTGTGCAAAGAATCCACGGGACATGGGATCGGCCCCATTATGAATAAGAACATTAGCATCTGAGCCTATGTGTTTTGCCCAAGCCCTTGGACAGAATCATTGGGCTTTTTTATGTGCATCTTATTGCTCTCAAACATCACAGTCCAGGTCGGTAAACTTGAACATAGGGACTTTAGATGCTCCCCATGACATCCCGGAATTGACCTGGCGCTGTTCTAAACAGTATTGTCTGGCAGAGAACTTACAATTCCGGGTATCAAAATATGCAAAGGTTGTCGGAAGCTGTTGTTTATAATGGTGCCCGGCTGACTTGCGGAAGGGCAGGGGAGTATCTAAAGTCCCCGCGCACAAGTTTACCAAACCTGGACTTTGAAGTCCAGGAGCAATAGGGTACATGTAAAAAATTCCCAATGTCTGACTCTGCATTACAAATCAAGCATTCCTTTCCAGTCTCATCTTCTGTCAAGCTAACCTTGATGATTTTCTAAAATTAAGCTAAGAGAAATGCTTTTCTTCTCCATATCCTCATCCTGTGACCAGATGAATTTAAAAAAAAATAAAAAAAAAATCTCATACTCCTACATCCAAGACACATTCCCATCATCACCAACTTAATGTATCATATACACCAGGTTTATCATCCTTTAGCTCCTTCACAACAAAAAATATATCTAGGTTGACAGCTGTTTAGTGATCTCTTCTTCTAGCTCTTTCAGATTTTCAGCTGTATAGGTGGTTGGAGCAGAAATTTCTTTGTCACTATACAATGCAAAGGAGTAGAAATCTGCTTGGTGGGGTGAGATAGGAGAGAGGGGTGGTTCTGTTGTCCTTTTAGTATATTTGTAGTATTTAAAAAGCATTAGGGGCCTGATTTTGACTTTAAATTGTGGATTAGGTGTATTATATGAGTATTTTTATTGTTATTATTATCGGTTGAGGGTGTTGTGAGCTGTCCGAGCTGATCTGTGAGCAAGAGGATGTAGGTTAGAAGAATATTGAATTAAATAAAATCTATAATAAAAAATACTTGGTTAGATCAAATTGAATATCAAGAGAAGATCATTTCCAGAGTTATCAAATGTTGTCAGCAACATACAATCATGTAGATCAAGGGAAAAATACATGTCATTGCTTAATCATGAATTGGGCATTTGTCTCTATGGTAGTTCAGTAAAAGCCCACTACAGGACTCTCATATCCCCAAATCACAAGTTGCATAATAGCTTCACTAGTTTAACTTTTTTCAAGTGCAATAAAATGTAAAATTGTAATATGCATCATGTTGATTGATTCAATAAAACATCTCATCATTTTAAGCAGTGTTACAAATTATATAGGAATTCAATATGCAGTAAAGAACCTTTTTTTACCCAATATGACACATGTAATACATTTTAATACTCAAACTCAGACAAACAAACAAAAAGAAAAAACTAGTACTCTTTCATAAGGAAGAAACATGGGTCCTAATTGTGCAAATAAACAGATGAAGTAAATCTCTGAGAAATTTCATGACTGGACTTTGTTACTCGAATAGCATTGTAGTCCTTTTTTACTATGGGTGTAAGCCCAACTATACTGAAGTCAATGGAACAGTCACCCTTGATTTCAATTAAGTTAGGATTACACACTTTGGCCAGGTTTCAGCATTACATGTTTCATATTTTGCAGCCTCCCTGATTTGAAATATCCATCTCTCTTTGTTGACAACATATTCTCAGTCAGAAGGCAATCTAGAAGAAAGAGTGAAGAACTCTCTGGAAGAGCTAATCCAACTACTCTCAAATTACTACTATAATTTTATGGGGCGACCTTCATCTTGACTGACATACCAGAGACTGAAGAATGAACATCCAATTCCAGACCTAAAAATTCTTCAGTAGAGCTGAAACTCGGTATTTGATTTTGTTTGGAATTTATTGAGGATCACAGTACTCAGTTCCGAATTTCCAAGTTTCTGAGGACCAAGGCCAGTATTCGGAAACTTCAGAACCCTTGATTGAGTGATGGAGATGCCATTGTATGCATAGCAATAGTTACCCAGATGGTTGTTCTCACTTTCTCCACCTATGAGGTGATATGCAGGGACCAAGAAACCCTAGGGGGATTTTTCCCATCCCCCTCAAATGAGTAAACGTACAAGCCCCAATGCCACTAAATGGAAGCTTTGGGTAATTAAATTCACATTTAGGGAAATTGCAATGGCGAGCTTGCCAAAAGTGAAAAAGGTATGCTTTTCCTCCTCCCTAAAGAGATGAATGTCCAAAAGGACAGATTGTAAAAACAATGTTAGCAGGTTGAATGTCACCATCCCCAAAATCTTTTCAGATCATGGTGAGTGATGGAAAAAAATGGTTCAATGATCCATCAAACCCAACACCTGTCTCCAACAGTGGCCAATCTCGGTCATTTGGAAGAAGTACCCAACAGGTCACAATGAAATGATCCATTCCCTGACAATTTGTTTGCACCCACCTCCCAACAGTAAGAGGTTACATCTCCCAAGCCTACTTGGCTAATAGCTACTAATGGACCTACCCTCAAGAAACTTATCCAATTCTTTCTTAAATCCAGCTATACTACTGGTCTTGACCACAATTTTTGGCAACAAATTCCACAACTTAATTGTGGGTCATTTCAGATGAAACGAGACAATGGTCAACCACAGTGAATCCCCTGTGGTGGCCGTTAGTCCCGTAATGTCTCTTTGCTCCCCGCCAGATGTTCACCACATTGAACCATTGGCAGGGATCAAAATGGCCAGGGTTCTGGACTTCCGACCGCCCGGAGGTTCAGAATCATGGTTAGATTGGCCACGATCCTGGATGGTCCAAACATTACATCTGTTACATTTGGTTCATTCCGGATCGTGGTCCTGAGCACAGGATGGGATCAGGTGCAGCATCCGGATTGGCCGCTCTGCCCGCCTGTCTCCCAAAGGGCGGCTGGCTGGGGGAGCATGGGAGGGCGGGGCTGCGCAACCCAGCACAGCCCTTCCCCCTCCCCAATCCCTGGTAGGAATCAGGCCGGCACATCTAAAGGACGGCCAGAATGATTCCTGACCGGGATCCAAAATGGGATCCAAAATGGATCCCGGTGCGTGATTCAGCATGGCGAGCCTCTGGGCCCAGCCCATCTGAAATTACCCTGTGTAATGAATGAAAAAATACTTTATTTTATTTGTTTTAAATCTGCTACCTGTTCATTTCACCGAGTGTCCCCTAGTTCTAGTACCGTTAGAGAGGGTAAATATCCATTCCCTATTAACTTGTTTCATGATTTTATAAACTTCTAGCATATCCCCTCTCAATCGTCTCTTTTCCAAGCTGAAGTTCCCCAACATATCCAGCCTCTCTTCATAGGCGAGCAGTTTCATACCCCTTATCATTTTTGTTGCCATTCTCTGTACTTTTTCTATTTCTACTATATCTGTTTTGAAATGGGACAACCAGAAATGCACACAATATTCAAGGTGTGGTCGCACCATAGATGTATACGGAGACATTACAATATTTTCAGTTATGCATTCTCTATCCCCTTACAAATAATTCCTAACATTGTTTGCTTTTTTTTTTTTAACCACTGCTGTACACTGAGCGGAGGATTTCAATGCGTTGTCCACAATGACTCTAACATGAAATAAGCACACCCACCAGAGCCTAGAGGAGAATATGATGTGGTGATTAAATCTGAGATGCTGTGCCAGTAGGGCCAACAAATGTATTTACTTGAAACCAAAATTGTCCTGTTACCCTCCTGGAAGCTCAGATAAGTCAATACATCTGCTCAAGTCCTCAAGAGAAGATAATTATTTCCCTGTAATAGCAACCACAGTAATTGTGGGGGAAATAATAAGTGAGTCCCAGTTAAGTGCAAATACTTTCTGTCTTGCAAGACTCCTCTTCAGGTCACATACTGTATGATGAGAAGTCAGTTAGTGAAAACTGAAAAGAGCAGTTAAATTGATGTTCGCAAGAAAGTTTTCCATACCAGGAACTGGGATCCATTAGCTGACCATTTCCTGATTCCTGATACTGATGCAATTTCTCGATTCTCACAATACCGTAAGATACCTTCCAATTTACTGACTTTCCTCTTACTATTTACCACATGCCATGTATTGTTCATTTGCAACTTACCTAATTGCTGAGGGTACTGTTTTACTTCTAGGTTTGTTGTGTCCATATTTTACCCCACCATCTAACCTCCCCCCCTCACGTGCCCCTTAACCTTCACTCTAGGACTGACCTGAATAATAGAAATTTTATTAACAAGTATTTCCAAGTTTTTGAGGACCAGCTCCAAGTGTTCTGCCTCAATACTTATTAAAATACTTGGTAAAATAAAACAGAGTACTGAGTATTTTCTGAGTATCAAGGGCTGGGGCAATTCCTTAGTTACTGAGTCCTCAGTAAAAAAATGAGTCGAATACGGAGATACTTGGTAAAAATTGAGTAATTTCAAATACTGAGTTTCAGCACTACTCCACTCCAATGCCTCCAATAAGAATAGTTGTCCTAAATTATTCCCTTTGCTTTGACAAATCTGCGGCTGAATGTGGGGGGGGAGGTGTGTGGATAAAAAATCTGTATACCAGCAAGAAATTATGTATTTTGTCAGTATTACCTCTCGGGATTTGAAATGGATGGCAAAGCAGTAAATGGCAACGCGATAAAGAGAAAGTCAGTAAATTGAGAAATTAAATGGCGGTTGAGACATTACTGAATATTGAGAGGTTCTATTTATTTATTTATTTATTTATTTGCGACCGAAACCAATAAACACATACAAAAAAAACCCAACAACAGAATACGTGGCATACATAGGCATACAACTATCAAGGTATATACAAGTATATACCTTGTATATACAAGGTATATACAAGTATACGTAGGTACATACAAGTATCGAGAGGTTCTTGATTTGACAAAGACACCAGGGCCGATCAACTGGCCCACAGATCCTGCATACACCCATGCGTGCACACAGCTGCATAGGAACCTCATGTACCTCCATTGCTGGCACACTGTACCACGCAGGTAGAAGTGCACACAGGATTCACGGGCCATTCAATTGACCCCAGTATCATGACCTGGGATTTCAATGAGAGTTTCTGATTTGACAAAATCTCATTTCACTTTAGGAAAAAACTAGTTAATAGCACTGGGTTTCACTAATAGCAAAAACCCATCTGGTTACAGTTCACCTTATCAGGAGAAGTATCTTCTGGGAATCTGAACACAGAAGACCATTTGTAGACTGTATGTCCTGACTGAGTATCAAAATTTGCACAAAGGCACACCTGTTCCGAATAAATATGGCACAGGGAAACTACTGATTGTTGCATCCAATTGGATTGTAGCAAATTAGCCCTCATGAACAAATCTGTTGTCACAAACAGTTAAAATGAACCAATTTAATTCAACAGCGATAAAGAAGACTGGGCAGCAATATCCTCATTCAGTCTATTTTCTTCAATACATAGTTCTCAAGAGTGTGGCCTTATTAAGTGGGCCACATTTTACTGAAATTCATAAGTAACTTGAATGCTTGGATTCAAATTTAAAACTGTAATGCAATATGGCAGAAACAGACTGACAGTACTGTTGTAATTTGGAAAGAAAAATCTCATACTGATGGCGCTGCTTTTAGGCTGTTTTCCAACACTGAACATGGCAATGAATCTTGAGCCTGTTAAGAAGTTTCCTCAGATCCTTTCATCTTGACTTCTTTTTGCCCCCTTTCTCCCCTTAAAACATACTTTAAATTATATATTCCTTCTGAGCCTCCTGAATGTCTGTCCCATCTGTATATCACATTATTTCCATCATCCAAGTCAGATGCTAATTTCTTTGCAAGAACTGCCCGTGGAAGCTATTTTTCAGAACTGGAGATTAGAAGTAAACATCTAAAAGTATTAGTAAGTGAAAAACCACTCCTGCCTCTGCATACATTTCTTGCCATCTGCTTTACTTACTTGGTGATTTAAGTGTATAATCTAAAGCCTCACAAGTCTAAATTCTATCCCCTAAATAATGACTAATATCAAGAAGAAAATCCCAAAACATTCTGGAGATTATCTCTGCATCTATAAAGGAAACAGGTTTCTTGCATGTATTTCCTAATTTTTTATCAGCAGAAATTGACAGGTACACTAAATTTCATTTTTAAGTATGAATTTGGACAAATCCTATGACTTGATCTATTGTAATAACCTGATTTTTCCTGACTTTACGTTGAAATTATTATATACACTACATTTCTCATGATTTTTTATGCCAAACCTTAACTTCATCTAATGCTGAATTGAAAATGGGCCAAGCTTCACTTAGTAATTAGGGTGTGCAGAAGGCACCCTTACCTTTTTCATTTCAGTTTTCATTTTCGTTTAGAAAAACCTCTTATTTTTCAGGGGGTTTCATAGATTACTCTACTGTTTTCAGGTAGTTTTCTCTACTCATTATGCCTTGTTATTCATACATATAGCAGTTATTTTTTAATTTTTAAAAAAATTGACTGGTTAACCCATACCATGTGATTAAGAGAACATTATCAGATTGGATGATGGAATACAATTAAAATTCCTGGTGTTCCATATTCCCAATTAAGATAACAAAGAGATGAAGTACCAAAATACTAAATTCCTGAACTGCCAAACTACTAAATACCCAAAGTAAAAAGGTTTTTCAAACTCCATAAAGGTCATGAATTTATTTGGTTATTTAGTCAGGTACACAAACATTGGAACTGAATTCCTGAATATGGAACAGCCAATTTTTTTAAAGCTCTTTTTTCAGGTTTATAAGAAATCAAGACAGAGGTCAGTGCTTATGTGGTTTCAGATGGAATATTTCAGTAATCTTCTGTCTCCCCAGCATGTACCTGTAGGGAGATGGAGGTTGTCCCTGTTGTACCTAATAGGGGTGAGGCTGTAAATGAGGCTGTTAGTAAGGGAGTAGAGGGCAGTCTACCATGTCTTCTGCTGACCCTCCCCCAGGAAAGTATAGAAGGGAGTAAAGAGGTCAAGGGGAGGAGTTTGGTAGAGCAGCCAAGTCCCAGGCTGGCTGGAGAACTGAAGTGGGAAATTAAGGGGCAGAGCCTGCCTTCCCACCTGCTACAGTTAGCAGGGCTGGGAGGGAAGGCAAACATTAGAACACATCTCTGGGATGTGGTAGGAAGGTGTGCAGTCTGCAAAGGTGCAGCAGGCCCAGACAGAGAGGCGAACGGAAGGAGGCCACAGACAGTTAACCCCTCTTGAGCTGCAGCAGCAATGAGAGAGGCAGTTGTTGCACAGCAGCGAGATCCAGGGAACTGAGCCCCCAGTGAGTAGACCCGCCTTCCTGTCTTGCGGGCTGCCCCTCCTCCAAAGGCCTTTTCCACACCCACCTCAAGGAGAGCTAGGGTTGTGGGGTGCTCATTCCTTGCAGTCAGACATCTCCTCCCCCACTCTTCCCCATTCCATTGCATGAGAGAGGGTGCTCAGGGACTCCCAGGGAG
>QEPC01006766.1:0-13510 GCA_003113815.1 Sphenodon punctatus | reverse complement strand
CGTAACAAAGTTTACAACAAGCAAAATACAGTAAAACTGGAAAACAATATAACAAAATGTCATTTGCCACACTAGGGAAAATAAAAATGTATATTCATGTTATATATTAGCCATGCCCTTCCCAATTGCCTAATAACCATGCTATTCCTACTATACTATGTCCATCCTCCAGAATGAAGTTGTCATCGGTTATGTAATTATATAATTTACAAAACTAAGAAATCTTACAGAAAATAAACTCGCCCGATGTTACTGAGCCTTTCTCTGAGAGCCTAGGTATTACCCCTCTTTAACCTGTTAGAGTGCATCAGCTTTAACTTATCACTCTAAAGAGTTTACCACACAATACTACCTTGGCACGATGTTCCTAGGAAGATGGTAGTTTACCTATACGTAGGTAAACTATGTACAGCCCCCCCCCACAGTTGGGGACCCTACCCTTCATGGGATTTGTGGGAACAATTTTGGACCTTACCATAACCATGTCCAGTCTGATATCTAACCCTTCGGAGGGTTTACATCAGCAGCAATTGACCCCTATGTTAACTTGACCATGATGCCTAAGCAAAATCTAGGTTTGAACATTATTGTCTATACTAACCCCTCCCCCCCCGGTTGATGGCCTTGTCCTTTACAGAATTTGGGAACGGCATAGGCCCTATCCTGGCACCATCCGTTTTAGTGCCTTACCCTTTAAGTGGGTTTTATCAACATAACTTGAGATCTACATTAGCTAGTGGTATTTGCTATCCTCTTCTACTTACTGAATAACTTATGTAAGAACAATTTCAGCATAATCACCAGTTTATCAACTGTGCAGTTGCCCACCAGTAGATCAGACAAATGGCGGCACTCCCGATGCTCAAAGGCTACACTCTACAGACCTAAAATGGCCCTGGATTGCCCTAATGGGGATCCTAGTCCTTAAGTTTACACTATGGAGGTTTGCCATAAAGTGGTGCCTAAAAACAATCCATAAAGATGGTAGAAATCATTTAGGCTCTGAACTAGAGAAGAAATCTTAGAGATTCTTTGCCTGTCCAGTACCCAACCACCAATCCAAAGTGCCCACACCCAACAGTTGGACCTTGGGTTAGGTGCCGTATCCGGCCCAATTAGTAACCTTAGGAACTGGTGAGAGGGTTATGGGGAGATAGATTTTGCTCCCTGGTGAGAGCAGGGAGTGAAGGGGGAATGGGTTAGGGAGGGGGTCTCGGTACCCCTGGTGAGAGGAGGGGTACAAGATATTTGGGGAGGGGTGGCATGGTACCTTGGTGAGAGAGAGTTCCGGGGGTTGGGGGGATTATAGGGTGGTTTGGACATGGGAATATGATGATGTATTTGTCTGTCCTGGGGCTAATGTATTTATGTATTGATGGAACTGTTATTGATTGATTATGTATTTTATCTATGGATTATGTTATTTCATTTATTGTATTTTATATTTAAAATGTTTTGTAAACTGCCTTGAGTCATGATCAGCGAGAGGGGCGGTATAGAAATAATAATAAAAAAATTAAAAAATAGGACAATCCATTCCCTGTTGTTCCAGCCCCATTGCCTTACCTTGCATACGGCAAATCTGCTGTCATAGTGCCACCAGACATCTGACCTCGTGCGCCCACTTTCTGGCAGCGGTGACCTCTGCCTCGATGGTGCCCTGCGCCTGGCACCAGCGGCGCCATCATCATCACTGTCTCCGAAACAGGAACACATAAACAACACCTAAATAATATCATGCATTTATGGTGATGCCTCTAGTCCGTCCTAGAACTACCTACTTGCCTCTTTCCTGTTCTCTCATGTACACCACCACCACCACCACCTGTGGTGCTGTAGTGTCTGTAAGTTTAGACTCTACCTGCTGCTGCTGCTGCTGCAAGTCCCCTCCCCCTCTGTCGTAGACCCATAAATCAGACACGTAAAAATCCTGCCCTTCTTTGGGTGCTAGGGATGGCAACTGGAGAGACCTTTGCTGGCACATGCAAATTCTGCCCTTCTTGGGGTACTAGGGATGGCAACTGGAGAGACCCTTGCTGGCTCTTGCAAATCCTGCCCTTCTTGGGGTGCTAGGGATGACTACTAGAAAGACCCTTGCTGACTCATGCAAATACTTCCCTTCTTGGGGTGCTAGTAGGGATGGCAACTGGATAGACCCTTGCTGGCACGTGCAAATCCTGCCCTTCTTGTGGTGCTAGGGATGGAAATGGAGAGACCCTTACTGGCACATGTTAATCCTGCCCTTCTTAGTGTGCTAGCGAGGGCAATAGGAGGCCCTGGCTGGCACGTGCAAATCCTGACCTTCTTGGGGTGCTAGGGATGTTGACTAGAAAGTCCCTGGCTGTCATGTGCAAATCCGGCCCTTCTTGGGGTGCTAGAGATGGCAACTGGAGAGACCCTTGCTGGAACATGCAAATCCTGTCCTTCTTGGGGTGTTAAGGATGGCAACTGGAGAGACCTTTGCTGGCATGTGTAAATCCTGCCCTCCTTGGGGTGCTAGGGATGGCAACAGGAGACCCTGGCTGGCACATACAAATCCTGACCTTCTTGGGGTGCTAGATATGCTAGGGATGGCAACTGGAGAGACCCTTGCTGGCATGTGCAAATCCTGCCCTTCTTAGGGTGCTAGGAATGGCTGGCATGTATTTGGGTGGGTGCTTCCTTTGGCTCATGCCTGAGTGCTGGAAGAGTCCCCTACACCCTCTCTCTGTGGCAGACATCCGCTGCCACCCGCTGTTTGTGCCTGACTGCCCATCACCCACGTACCCACGCATACGCCAGTGAACTCGCTCTAAAGGATAGTATTCTTCTTGTCTTCAAAGTTCTAATGAACAATAAACAAAAATAAAGTTTACAAACCTGACAGCAGTGGCACCTGTGCCCTATTGCTCCTCTGATGAGGAACCGACCTCCACCACCTCAGAAGATCCAGCGGCAGCCACTTCCTCCTCTACCTCCTCCACCTTTACCTTCCGAAGACGCATCATTTTTTTCCTCTCAGCCAAACAAAACACCCACCAACTCACATAACCAACCAGCCAAACCAACAAAGCCAAACCAGAAACCACACCAAACAAAACCACACAACCAGCCAGCCACACCACACATGCTCTCTCTCCACACAAGCTCCACATGCACTCAAATTTCCAGTTTCCAGTTTCCGACGCAATCACGGGACCATACAAGTCCGAGACTGATACTGAGACCGATACCACCCCCCCCCCCCCAATATTTGGCCAAACCGAAAAACTGAATCTGAACCCGGTTACCTGACCGAACGACCAAACGACCGAACCACGTTCTGTTCACACATCCCTACCCAACTTGATCTCTCCTTTTCATTGAATCCAGGCCCTGAAGTCTCGGTGTTTATTATTATTTTTATTATTATTATTATTATTATTATTATTAGTAGTAGTAGTAGTAGTAGTAGTAGTAGTAGTATTTATATAGTGCCAGTGATGTACTTGGCACTTTACAGAGAATAAGATAGACACGATCCCTGCCTGAGAGCTTATAAACTAAAAGACAGGGGGAGGGGAGACAGGGAAGGGGGAAAAGAGGATAAGTAGACTGAAGCTGAATCCTGATAAGACGGAGGTGATGTTAGTGGGGAAGGCGGTGGGTGTGGTAGCCCCCGTCATGGATGGGGTTTGTCCCACACTGGTTCCCCAGGTTCAGAGCCTGGGAGTGTTCTTGACTTGCAGGTCTGCCTAGATGACAAGGCTGGGGCTGTAGCAAGGAGCGCTTTCCACCAATTACATCTGGTGTGTCGGCCATATGTCTCAGTCTCTGACCTGGCCATTATCATCCATGCTTTCATTACTTCGAGACTGGACTATTGTAACATGCTCTACATGGGACTGCCCATGGTGACTGTTCAGAGACTGCAGTTGGTGCAGAACGTGGCAACCCACCACCTTACAGGGACAGTTGCTGGGAGAACATTACACTGATGCTTCATTCTCTGCACTGGCTTCTATCATCTTCCATGTCCGATTCTGTGCTGGTTCTTACCTAGAAAGTCCTATATGGCTTGTTTCTCATTTATCTGAGGGATTGCCTCACTCCCCATGCACTTGATCAGCCCCTGTGGTCATCCAGGAGAGCCCTTATCGAGGTTCCCTGGGTATCCCAGCGGGCCACTATGCAGAGGGCATTCTTGGTGGCTGCCCCGAGGCTGTGAAGCTCCTTCCCAGCAGAAGGAGCCTGGGTAGCCCCAGACCTACCCACCTACCTTCCTTCCTTCCTTCAGATGTCAGTGCAAGACCTGATTGTTCTGCCAAGCTTTTAACGAGGGAGATTTGTGCGTGTGTGTATTATTTTTTGGGGGGGAGTGGGGGGTTAAATGTGTTAAATTGACATCCTTCTCCCCACTGTGGGGAGACTGTGTTTTCTATCTTTTATTTTTGCCCCATTTTGTTATTTTATTATGTATTTTATATTATATATATTTTATTTTTTATATTGTAAGCCGCCCTGGGCTGACTTTGGTGGGAAGGGCAGGGTAATAAGTTTTTACACAAGTGAGCACCTGGCCCTGACCCACCTCCCTCCCTCCCTCCCTCTGCCTGACCAAAATTGCACCCCTGGCTATGACGTGGCCATGGGCAACAGCACCTGCTGCTCCAAGCCCAACCTCAGAGCTAACCACTTGGCAAGGCAGAAGGTACCCAGGCACATAGGCTACCGCACTGTGGGTAGCCTTACCCCATTTGATATGAAGGCTGCTACACAATCATCCTCGATCTTTTACTGAAGATGCATCACATAACAGGCAGTTGCTCAACCCACCGCACAGCAGGGAGAACATCTAGCGGCCACTGGCCACACAGTGTACTGCATTGTGTGATGTGGCTGCTCAGAGTGAGTTAATGCTGCCAAAGGCATGGTAGCTTGCCTAAGGCAACTCATGTGGCTGCCCCCAGTGTTGTCATATGCTAAGCATTATGCAGAGGAAAGTGAGGAGACATTTGTCCAGGCAAATGCAGGATGTCGCACAGGAACTCTTTGTTGGAGGGCTTTGCAGAAGTCCCCTATACACTTCTAGGATAGTCTAGGAATAAACTTGAAATGACAAGAAGTGTGTGAGAAGCAGTGGCATAAAATGTAGGTCCTTGGAGCTTCAAACACAGGAGCTCTGGCCTATAGATGGCCATAGATGGCACAGAGGCAACACAAAACATTAAAACACTATATCCAGAGTAATACCCCATATCATATACAGATCATCAAACCAAAATAGACAAATACAAAAAAGATAAGCACAATTTCACATTTTCCAGGGCTGCCTGACTTATTTTAAAAACTGCAACACATAATTTTGCCACTTGGGTAGTTATAATTGGGTCTGTGTCCCTTAACAGGGACACCTGCACATCATGCTGCCTAAAAGCCCTTAAACCCAAAATAATTGGTTCAAGAATATCAAGACGTAGTTTCCTTTAAAAATGACAGTCAAATAAAACATGCGGTAATGACTCCACTACTCGTTGTGTGCAACATTTGCAAAATCTTAGCTCATAGGGAACTTTTGTCATTCTACCTGTCACTACAGAAGGCAACGTACTGAGTCTTGCCAAGGTGAACTTGGTTCTACTAGACCGATTGAATATTGAGGATAGATAGGCACCTCCATTTGGTTGAATTGGTAAACATCTGTATATCTCTGAGATCCTTTGAGGACATATTGCTTCACTAAGGGATTGTTTTTCCTGATCATCAATTCAACATCAAATCAGACAAAGAGCTTTACCATAAGGCATGGAAATCAAAACACTTTTAAAAAACCCTAAATGTGACAACATAAGTATGATACTATTTTCCCAAGGCTCTGAAACTGATAGAAGGAAGGCAGAGTGGGCAAGACAATCATGCTCGCAAAAAACTTAGACACAGCCAGTACTTTAGAATGGCTACTTTGGCTAAGGAGTCCATTGAAGAAAAATCAGGCTTAGCTCTCATCGGGGCAGCTGGGGTATTCCTAGGCATATAAAGAATGGATCTAAGAAATCTATTTTATACAATTTCCAACTCCTTAATTAAAATCGGGTCCCATAATTGGGATCCCATACATAATTTGGGAAAAAAACTTTTGCCTTATAAACCTTAGTGGCTGGAAGGACCATTTTGCCTCTTTTTGAGAGGTAAAAAACCTCTTGTATCCTCTGACCCTTGTAGCTATCGTCCTGTCTCACTCCTTGCTTGAACGTGTTGTCTACTCCTGCTGCCTTGACTTCCTATCCTCCAACTCCTCCATCGACCCCTTCCAATCTGGCTTCCGCCCTCTTCATTCTACTGAAACTGCTCTCACTAAGATCACCAATGATCTTCTGGTGGCTAAATCTAAACGTCTCTATTCCATTCTTGTCCTCCTTGATCTCTCTGCTGCCTTCGATACTGTTGACCACTCACTCTTGCTGGATTCCCTTCACTCCCTTGGCTTTTGTGGCTCTGTCCATAACTGGTTCTCCTCCTACCTCTCTGACCGCTCCTTTAATGTGTCTCTCTCCAACTCCGCCTCCTCCTCCTTCCCCCTCTCAGTTGGTGTTCCTCAAGGCTCTGTTCTTGGCCCTCTCCTCTTCTCGATCTATACCTCATCCTTAGGCAAACTCATTGCCTCCCATGGCTTCCAATACCACCTCTATGCTGATGACACTCAACTCTATCTCTCTACTCCCTCTCTCTCTCCCTCTGTTCAAGCTCGTCTCATCAACTGTCTCTCTGACATCTCTACCTGGATGTCTCAACGTCAACTCAAACTCAACATGGCTAAAACTGAACTCCTTATCTTCCCCCCTCATCCTTCCTCTCCTTCCTCACTGTCAATAACTATTGATGGAGTCACCATCCTGCCTGTCCCCCAAGCCCGTAGCCTAGGCTTCATCTTTGACTCAGCCCTTTCTTTTAAACCCTACATTGACTCTGTTGCTAAATCCTGTCGCTTCTCCCTCCATAACATTGCTAAGATTCGCCCTTTTCTCTCTGTCTCGTCTGCCAAAACTCTTGTTCATGCTCTGGTCATCTCTCGCCTCGATTACTGTAACCTCCTTCTCACTGGCCTTCCCCGGTCTCACCTTTCTCCCCTCATCTCTGTCCAAAACTCTGCTGCCAGGGTCATCTACCTCGCCAGTCGCTTCGACCATGTGCAGCCCCTCCTCTCTTCGCTTCACTGGCTTCCCCTTCCTGAACGAATCCTGCACAAGCTCCTAGTCTTCACCTATAAAGCTCTTCACAACCTTGCTCCCCCCTACCTCTCTGCACTTATCGCCCTCCATACTCCAGCCCGTGCACTTCGCTCCTCCTCTGTCCCTTCTCTCACCCTTCCACGCCTTCCCTGCTCCCCTAAGCGCCTTCGTCCCTTCTCACTTGCTGCCCCCCATGCCTGGAACTCCCTCCCTGTCCACATCCGCCTTGCCCCCTCCCTTCATACCTTCAAATCTCTCCTTAAAACTCACCTCTTTCGCTCTGCTCTGTCTGACTCTTTATCCTGCTGAGCCACTATTCCTATACCTACGATCGGTTTACCCTTATCCTTGCAACATGGACCTGCCTGCTGTCATTCTCATCGTAACCAAGCCAAGTACGTGCACTTGAGACCTCGCATCTTCATGAATGTTAGACCCCTTGTCTCTCCCTCTGTTCCCCTTCCTAAGTCTCTCCCCCAGCTCCTGTCTCTCAGATTGTAAGCCCTAGGGGCAGGGACCGTGTCTATTTTATTACTTTGTAACGTGACAGGTACACTGCTGATGCTATATAAATGTTTGTTAATAATAATAATAATAATAATAATAATAATAATAATAATAATAATAATAATAATAATAAAATACCTTTACATGAACTGTCAGCCTGTGCACTCACCCTTTTATAATGCCAGGATGCTGATTGAGAAAAAATAACCCCTTAATACTTATAGGCAGAAACCTGCTTTGTTATAGCAGAGTTTATCAACCATCTGTACTGGGTACAGGATTTTTCCACCACTAAGACTTTGGTCTTTGCATAATTGACCTCCAGTAGCTCAGCATTACAAAAATGGGAAAACCTATCCATCAAACGTCTCAACCCAATTTGTGTATGGGGGACCAGGATAGTATCATCTGCATACAACATGATCGATACTGATGCAGAGCCCAGTGTAACCGGATGTAGCGTGTGATCCATTAGGTACTCAATACCTCCGTGAATATAAATATTAAAGATCAGTGGTGTAAGTTAGAGTTGGGGCGCTTTGTGCCTCCCAGTGTTTGGAAAACTTATTATCGTTCAATATTTCTTGCCCCACCGAGTGATGCTGAGGTATCTAGACTACCCCCTGACCTCCCTGAATGGGAGGCAGTTTCTCCTGAGCCTGTTGCCCACCTGATATCAAAGCTGAAATCTAATAAGGCACCAGGCTTGGACTTCATACCTGCGGAACTTTTAAAAATGCAGGTTATTTGGTGGGCTCCCTTACTGGCAGCAATTTTCACGCATATTAATACCAGCGGTACTCTACCTAGGGGTGAGGCCATAATAATACCTATCTATAAGGGTGGGCCCCGTTCCCAGCCAGGAAATTACAGGCCAGTTAGCCTATTAAGTACCATCGCTAAGTTATATGCAAAGCATTTATTATTGCGTCTTGAGAGCTGGCTGACTGAGGAGACAATTATTTACCCGGAGCAAATAGGGTTCCAGGCCCAGAGGTCTACGGTGGAGCATTGCCTTGACTGAGAAATATACGAGGAGTCATCAGAGACTGTTTGTGCTTTTGTGGATTTCAGGGGGGCGTTCGACTCTGTTGATAGAACACTCCTCTGGGATAAATTAAAGAGATCTACTATAGATAAAAGGCTTCTAGCTTTTCTGGAAGCTGTCCATAGCCATACGACACTAGCAGTGCGTATGGATCAGTCTGGTACTCTGTCAATTGGATTAGCACAACCTCTGGGGTTCGACAGGGGTGTGTTCTGGCCCCGACTTTATTTAAGATCTTTATAATGACCTGGTTCCACTATTGTCTGCCCTAGTTTGTTCCCCCCAAAACTGGATTCTCACCCATTTGGCATCTTATTGTATGCCGATGATGCAGCAATTTTGTTGCAAACAAGGGTTATTATTATTATTATTATTATTATTAAACATTTATAAAGCGCCAGTAACAACCTGGCGCTGTACAGAACATACAATCAGCTGTGGTCCCTACCTGTGGCTTACAATCTAAAAGACAAGGAGGGGGAGACAAGGAGAGGGGACAGCGGGAGAGACATGGGAGAAGACAAACAAACATTCAGGCNTGGCCATGCCAGGAAAAGGTATTCCTGGGCTATTGATGGTTCCCATATAGAGCAGGTCTGGAGCTACAAGTACTTGGGGATTAGGGTGCAGGCTTCTTTGGCCTGGAATTTACATTTTTCAGTGGCCAGAGCCAAGGCTGGTGGATGTATTCAGTCAATTTTACATTTTTTCCATAAAAGGGAAGGATTTTTTTTTGCCCCTGCCTGTCGCGCTTTGAAGCCCAAGCTGAGGGCTCAATTGCTTTATGGGGCTTCTATTTGGGCCATTCAACGCCCGTTTGATCTTGCCACTCTTCAGATGAGGTTTCTTCATTTTCTTTTAAGGGTCCCAAATGGGGTTCCTTCTGCTGCTGTCCATTTGGAAATGGGGCAGATTTCTTGGAATGTGTATCCTTGGCTTCAGGTGATAAGCCTGTGGATTATTATCTATCAGGAATCCTCTACTAGTTTACTTGCTTTTTTGAAAGCAGATTCTTTTGTTAGTTCTTGGGGGGAGGGCTTGGTTACCTCCAAGATTCTCTCCCTGGGTCTAGATGCAGCGGACTTATTATCTTGGGACCTGAGGTCTGCCAAGGAACTAGTCTGGGTAAGACTTATTGATGTTAATAGACAGGAAGACTCTGCAGCAGTTTCAGATTGCTTTTTTTTGTCAGGCTATGTGCCACCATAACTGGGCCCCATAGCCCCTGCAAAATATCTGCTGGTCAAGGTTTCCTTTAGGAAAATTTGGTTGTTTTTGTGTGTGCGGCTTAATGCCCTGCCCACTCGGCTCCCGGAGGGGAGCTATAATGTTACGCCATGTATTTTTTGCTCCTGTCATTTATATGATCTCCCGAGGATAATCTGGCTGTCAGCCTATCTGGGCTGCTTGCCTGGGTGTACCCCAGATGAGCTGACTCGGTTTTTCCTGTCTGATGCAGCCAAAGAGGTGACCTTAGCGGTTATGTCTTTTCCGGTCGGTGCTTTTGAAGCCTGACGGATGTTTTTCACCTTTCAAGCCCAATAGGTGCTGAATGCCTTGTACAACTGTCTGTATTGCTTGGTTAATTTGAAGGGGTTGGGAATTTTCATTAGGGGTTGAAGTTTAAGAGATTTTTTTAATTTAGTCCCTGCCTATTTTAAGTTTTGTTAATTTAGTTAGGGTTGGGGGGGGGGGAGTTGCATTTTCATGTTGCATCGGTCCTCCCCATTTGTATGTTTTTTTAAATTTATTTTACCAGTGCTATATATTTTATTTTCTGGTGCTTCTTATATTTGTACTTGTATTTGTACTTGTTTGGTTGTTTGTGCACAATGGCCAATGGCCATGTCCTTTGAATAAATTTGAATTTGAAGAGCAGTGGTGCAAGCAAACATCCTTGTTGCACCCCTTTAATAGTGGGTACCAGAGAAGACAGACATCCCTGATGGCCTAACCATACTTGCAAAAGGGTCCGTTGGTGGACGGTCACAATTAGATGTGAATTGAATGCTGCTTTCAGGTCAATGGAGCATATATATAAGGAGAGTTTCCGTCTTGCTCGGACATATCTAGTTATTAACTGATTTAACATAAATACATGGTCAAGGGTAGACATCCCCTTCCTGTAGCCTGCTTGTTCCTACCCCAAGATACTCTCCTCATCAACCTACCTTTGAAGTCTCTGAAGGAGATATCTTATATATAGCTTGCCTTTAATGCAGAGTAAGCTTATAGATCTGTAATTGGAGGGATCATTTACATTCCCCCTTTTGAAGATAGGGACCACAATACTTTTAAACCAATCTGGTGGGATGACACCTGATTCATTGATTTTGGTCAATCAGTGCTTTTACTTAGTATTATTCCAAGAAACATGAATGGATGGTTAAATACTTGTGATGGCAGCCCACATCCTCGATTCGCATAGGGAGGGCTGCTCATTTGCACTGCTCTCCCTGGCAGCCCAAATTGTGATGACTGCAGTGCCCCTCCCTGAGGTGGACTGGGAATCCAGATCACTCCTGGCTTGTTTGTTTTTACCAAGTGTATCTCCTTCCTATGTCAGAATAGGGCCCTCACCACCATTTGATGTGGGAGCCCAACTTCCTGGACTCAGGACTGAAAGGAAGGGTCAAGTTGTAGGGAAGGGAAGGCATGATGCCAGCATTCCTTGTGGGCCATAATCTGGACTGTGTGCCATGTTAGGGTACTGTTTCATCCATGAGGTAAGGGATTCATTATGCTGGCTGTACAGCATAATGAGGTGGGAATTCATGTTTTATAGGGAGCACAACACAAGTCCCCTGTATAGAGCTTGAGGTGAGCACATAATAATTCAAGCCACAATGGAAGTGAAGATGATGGTGCAACCCCAACTTCCCATAACCATGTTGTGTCCTTGAAAATATGACCTCCTAGGGAAATGCCTATGATTGCCATTTTCCAATGCTGGCCCTGTATGTGCAGTATATTGGATATCATTGTGTCTTCACAGTTAATAACCACATCATAATTTTCTATGCAGGGTGGTGTAAATGAAAAATAATTAACATAAAGGCACTAATTATTGGGGCCAGTTTTAAAAAATACAGTTGAAAACCTTCAAAAAGATTGATATTAGCTGTCCTCAAGCTGAAACCTCCAGCTGAACTAACCCGATAAATGTGTTATGATATTATGAAGCTGTGCAAAGCCTTCCAAATGAGTTTTTAAAAAGAGCTCACATTTTTGTGTGCAATCCAGTATGCATTAATTTACAGAATCAAATGGTTCATATTCAAATGAATGTTATTTACCCATGATCAAATGTCACTGTGAACCCATGGCTGAGCTTTAGAGTTGCACTGCTTTGCTGGTTCACTTGAAGTTGGACTAGCCTTAGCTCTAATCTTGAGGAAGCAAATTTCCTTTGGAAAGCTGGCCTGCAATTATTGTGTGGCCAAAATAGGAAATAATGAGAGAGCTCAGATGCCTTGGTGATGTTGAAAATGGCAGAAAGCTCTTATTAACTAAGTGCTAGACTGAGCCTTTAAGATTCAGACCAATGTAGGAACTAGGAAACTATCATTCTTCCCTTGTTTCCCTCATGCCTTTGGAACTATATGTTATTTCCACATATAGTTCCAGGTCACATTTAGTCTATGCATACATCTGTCCATGACTGCTTACCAATAGCAGATATAATCATGGTTGTGCCCAGTACATATTTTCCTCACACTTGTTTTCAGGAAGAGAATCAGGTGAGATGCAACTGTGCTCCTCCAAGACACCCAGATCAGCAACCCAGACAGCCCTATTATTGCTGACATGGTTGGGGGTGTTTTACTCAATAGGAGAAGACTGAGGAAAAAAAAAGGGCCATTTCACAAACAACATTCTTACACAAATTAAAGAATGTGCCAGCCCACATAAATTACTATAATGTGCTAGCCTATTATCTGCCCAGTCAGACAGACAAGGACAAGGACTAGGATACTCCCTCTCCCCCCCATATTTCCAATATTAACGACAAGAAGTTTGTTTCTCTGAAAACCTAATGAAAAACGAGCAGAAAATGTCTTCTGCTGAACTAGCTACTTGGCATAACCAGCCAGTCAGGGAGACAGGAGGCCACTTGGCAATGTGACTGATCTGCATCTCCAGACACTGTGCTTTAATTCAGAAAACACTATGGGTGGGAGTACTGGTTCTCCCGGTATTCGATATTGCCAGTTGTATGCAATACTGGATCTAATCCAGTAATCCGGTAATACCGGCATACCAGAATACCGGATCTTTTTAATGGTGCCGGGTTAACGGACTTTTAAAATTGCTGAAGGTGGCAGTTGGCACCTTTTTGTTATGCAACAGTTTGTTTGTCCCTCCCTAACCCCTCCCTGAGGTGCAAATGGTTACATTTTGTGCCTTTTTTTAACATGCCTTGGATAGGTTGACTTTTTTGAATTCAAACAAGTCATTAAGTCCTGAAGGTTTCCTTAGGGGTATGGGCACTTGACTGGCTGCTGGTGCTGGCCAATAATCTTGGGGTTTGTGTCTTTCTTTCTGGGGGACCTTCTGGAGCTTGTGCTTGGCCAGCCATTTTTTACAGCAGGTTTGGCAACTGAAAGGATCCACAGACTGCTGAAGGCGTACATGTGTGCAACTGTTGGTAAGTTTTGGGTTCCCTATTCCTTTTTGGGTTAGTACAGGATCCCCTTGGTGCCCTTAGCAAGGGGGATGGGGAGGGTAGTACCTGGGCACTGGGTACCCCTAGACTTAGGAATAGCAT
>QEPC01006764.1:978201-989125 GCA_003113815.1 Sphenodon punctatus | reverse complement strand
TTTTTTGTCTAGTGGCATGCTAGCCGCCTATGCTCTCTCAAACTCATAGATGTGTTGTTTTGATAACATACAATGCTTCAGGGGCCACTCCTATGGGGAAGCCTTTGTAGGCTGGGGGAAGGGGGAGGGGATGTTTGGCTACCATGATCTATGCCGCGGCTAGCCCTAGTTGACTAACATTAAACATCCCCTTCCCCACCTATGGGGCAAGTCTTCTGAGCTGAGTGAATGACTCATACAGCATGCCACTAGACAACCGTCCCTTCCCCCCCAGGCAAGAGTGTTTTACTTGAATTTGAACTACAGCTAGCCAAACGTCGCCCTTCCCTTCCCCCTAGTTTAGCTGGTATCCAAAATAAAGGCAAGTCCTTTCTGAGCCCACCAAAGTGAGTAAGGTTTGAGAAGTGCTACTGCTCTTCTAAGATGACTTATATGTCTGACAAAGAAATTTGATACCTTTTGTTGGCCAGCCTAACTTGTAAAACTTAGGCTGACCAACAGAAGCTATGCCTCGCCTGTAGCGGCAGTCACCAATCCTGGCAGATGGGTTAATGGTTAACCTTTTGTATTAAACAGTAAAAGCAGTAGAATCACAAGCTGTCTTTCTATGGATTTTAGACAATTACATTCACCATGTTACGGTGCTTCATTGCACAAAATACTGATAATAATCGTGCTTTAGCTGGCGTGTGTGTCTTGGTGTGCCCGTTGCTCCGCCCGAGATTTGACATGCTCATAGTGTATAGCTCAAGTCAATGCAGCTTGTGAAGTGCAAGCGAACTCCACGATTGCCCAGTAGTGCCAGCACCCATCCACCACAAATACTTAGAAAACTTTTCATCTATTAGATAGTGAGCTGCCCAGTAGTTAGCTAGGCACATAGCCAACCTTTCCTGTTGTTAAACAGCCAACCGGCTTTTAAAACTTGAAAAGCCATCCAGCCCAGTGTGCTGCAGTAAGTGTAGGGGACGGGACGGTAGTTGAGTTGACTAGGCTGTGACGTGATCAGAATTTCACTGCTTCTGTAGCATAGTGGTTTAGTTACCCCACGCTGCAATCCAGAATTTTTGGGTCTGCTGGTTCTAATCTGCAGTGTCCCGTCTTAGTTTAATAAACCAATGTTTTATGTTGCAAAGTAAGCTAAAATGTTGTTACTGCTGCCTATGTTCAATTTCTATCAACATCACCTACCCTTGAAATCAATTTGATTTCAATGGCCCCTGAAATCAAGGACACTTGAAATCAATTTTTTGGTGAAGCCAATGTTACAGGGAAAAATACAGTACGCTCCCCCGCATAGGTCCTGCTAGCCAAACATCCCCACCCCCAGACTAAAAAGGCTTCCCCAGGCCCAGTGTAATAGCCAATGCCATTGCTAGTCAAACCTCCTCTCCCCCACCTTCGGGAGAAGCCTGAGGTAAGTGACTCAGTGAATGACTCATAGTACTCTCACTTAGCATGCATGATGCCACTAGACAACCGTCCCCTCCCCCACCAGCCAATAGTGTTTTACTTGCATTTGAACTTGCAAGCAAAGTTAACTGGGTGGGCGTTTGTGAGAATGTGTGGAGCCATCTCGAAGAACCTTGTTTACAAGGTAGCAACCTTCTGTTCTTCTTCGATTGGCTCCCATCCTCACATTCTCACAAATAGGAGAGTACCAAGGCTAGAAATAGGTGGTGGAGGATTTGTCTAGCAAAAATAAAACTTAATGCATACTGCATGCAAAAGAACAAGAGTTTGTTATGTAGTAAAACCGGTAACTATATTTACAGTGAAACCACTACATATAGTAAAGTCTGTTATATAGAAACAAGTGGTTCTCCTGTGTTTGTCTTGCTTTAACAAAAATTGTTGAAAATAGAATTAAGTATAAGTCAGAATTAACTTGAGAACATCAGGGGAGCAGAGGATACTGTTCTTTGTTTTCACATGTACAACTCTCCTGTACATACTTCCAATCCACACTATATTACAGCAGAGCACAGTGCATGCAGACTGGAATGGATGGCTTTGCAAGTTGTAAAACTGGGCTTCATGAGCTTACACTCCTTCAATTCGGACGGGTGTGTGTGGGGGGCTTTTTAGGCTGTCAGAAGACACAAGGCGATTATAGTTGCTTTTAGTGAGTCCACAGTTATTAGACAGGCAACCAGTTGAAGTGGACTCTCAGATTGCTGCCCTGCCCCAACACAAAGACTTAGGAAACTGTTCATCTACCTAGCCGCCCGGTTGTTAGCTAGCCACTGCACTGACTCACTGTAGCCAACCGAAAGTTCCACTCCCCGCCCCCTCTCCTGCTGACAAGCCTGTTTTACAACTAGCAAATATTTATTCGACCAACACAAATACATGGCCTGGGTGTATATTGCCTGGATGGTTGAAGAATGCAGAGGGATAGGTGTATTGCCTGGATGGTTGCAGAGCACACTGAAGACTGGAATGGAGGGCTTTTAAAGTCTCTCAAAGTCAGAGATAACATACAATGCAGCTGGAAGTGGGGCAGTTTGTCTGGGTGGGTCTGTCTTGTCTGGGTGGGAGGGGTTGTCTGGACAGTTTGAAAACAGACTGAAACAACTAAAAAGAAATTATAATTTATTGAATAAAAAAAAACAAAAAAACCTCCCAGGTTCAAACAGAGTGCACTATAGCGCAGTGAAGTACTAAATTAAGTTTGAAATCAATCAACTGTCAGTCTCGTCCGGGTGCGGGGAGGAACATGACCCACGGCCACAGAGTCACCCATGGGTGGTTGGTGGGTCACCCAGCACAACTCGCAATGGGAACAGGAGGAACGGGCTGTAGTAGGAAGCACTTGAGGAAGCAATCATGGAGGAGGCGGGCCGGGCAGTGACCCACGGCGACAGGGTGGAGGCAGCCCGCGAGAGTACACCGAGGACACACCGATGGGGTCTCACAGGCACAGCCAGCTGCAGGGGGCCAAGAAGGGGCCAGGGGCCGGGTGGCCCGCAAGGTGAACGTAGTGGGGCCACTGAAGCATGCCCCAAGGGTATCCCAGTTCAGACATGTAGTGTTCGACCAGGTAGTAAGCCTCGAAGGGATCCAGCATTGCAAGCCCAAGCTGCACATCGGATCTAGAGCACACATCAGCCAGTGCCATCAGCTCCGGCAAGACATAGTCATTACCTGGGGGCCACGGAAGGTGACCCAGCTCCAACAGGCGGTGATAGGCAGCACCACGTGACCACCGGTACCCACGGGCCTCGTGGACAGAGCAAAAGAAGGACATGGCCAGGGAAGGCCCCCCGTCCACCAGACAGGCTGTGAAGGAGGACATGCTGCACACATACAGAGCGGACATGGTCTCTGNCCTCGATTATGAGTCGTATGCCTTCCTAGACCAGCTTGGCTGGTACTTATGCGGAGTGCTTTATCTCCTGGATATCAGAGAGCGGCTGAGAGGTTCCCTTGCTAATCCTGTGTCTCCCCTTTTGCCTTCCCTCATCTCCGTCCTTTCCCTAGGCTCCGACCCCGGAGCCTGACAATCACGAACAAAGGGGTACAGCCCACATCTAATATAAGAGTTTCCTGGTGTTTCCCGATGTCACATTGCAGGGGGATCGTCTGCATCGTGATAGGACCGGAGACCAGAGGGGAAACATCAATGGTATGCACGGGCTCGGGAGTGGCTTTCAACTCCATAGGAATGTGTTGGGTATGAACTAAGTTCATATCTACAAAGTTGCTGGATGCCCCGGAGTCGATGAGGGCCCACACCACCAACGACTGACCTCGGGGTAGAGATATTGTCACGGATATTCACAGGTGGGGTGGCTTGTTCCAGGGAGTCAGGGAGTTTATGCTTATGGTCGGGGTGCTCCCTGTGCCCCCCGGCTGGGCGCATTTCCTGACGGGTGGCCCTGCGAGGCCAAGGCAGGGCAGGCCTGAATAAAGTGGGAAGTATCCCCACAATAAAAACAAGCTCGTGACCTTCGTTGGCGATCGCGTTCCCCTCGGGTGAGGGGTCTCCAGGCCGCTCCCAATTGCATTGGTTCCGGATCTCCAGTCTTGGGGGGGCTCCGTACCCACATTGAGTGCGATGGGAGCGTGGGATGTGAAAGGACGTAACTCCTGCCACCATTCCCTTCGACGCTCAGCCAATCGGTCGTCAATTTGCAAGGTTAAGGTAGCAAGTTTTCCCCAGGTCTCAGGTAAGACGGTAAAAGCGAGTGGGTCTTTTAACTCTTCGCTCAGCCCCCTACGAAACAATACTATCAAAACATCTTCGGGCCACCGTAGCTCAAGGGAGAGCTGTTGGAAACGCGTAATGTACTCAAGTACTGGGCCCCGCCCTTGTTTTAAGGACATAATTAGCACTTGGGCATCTTGAGTTCGATGGGGATGATCAAATAATGTTGCAAACTCTTTAACAAAGTTGGCATGGTTAGCCAGCAGAGGGCTCTTCTCTCATAATAATGAAGTCACCCATTCCAAGGCAGTGCCCCCAAGATTACCTATAATGAAGACTACCTTCAATTCATCAGTGGCATAGGTGGCGGGTTGCATGGTAAAAGTAAGATCACATAGGGCCAGAAATCCCTGGAACGCTCGCCTATCCCCCTACAAATTTTTCAATTTTAGGTCCCTTGGGTTCTTGGGGCGCCCCCAAACTCCGGGGTTCCGGAGGTGCCACGGGGCCCAAGGGTGGAGCAGCGCCTCCAGCGGGGTCCCCGGCCCCAGGGCCTGCCTTGATGGCCATTTCTAATTCGTCCTGTTTGGCTTTTACATCCCGCATTTCCATGGCTAAGGATTGTACTGCGCGAACTAATTCAGCGAGTTGCGCAGTCACATCCATGTTATCTTTCCCAAAAGGAAAGGCTATTGTGCCGGTGATTCTGTCATGGGGGAGGGGACAAGGGAAGCGGTATCAGGGTTGTGGGGCCACTCATTCTCCCCCAGGCGTCCTTCCCTGGGGAACCAACCTAGCTCCAGGTACGAGGCAAGGGAGCGAGGTGTAGAAAGCCTGTCAGGATAGTGTGTTGGCCCTTTAAATCCACTAGGGAGCAGGCCACTATCATCATTGGGCGCCAGGTAACCTGTGCAGGACTTGTTCCCCTGCTCTACCACCCACCACACACACACCCTTCGATCACCAACAAGGAGGGAGGCAGGGAAAACAGATGCCAGGCGTGAGGACAGGGGTTCGGGGCCCCAGGAATACAATGAGGACAGGGCTATGCACACACAATCACGGGGGGGAGACACTACTAACCCGGGAGGAGAGAGGGGTGGAATCCAATTACACAACACTCACCCACACGCTCTCCGGGACAGGATTACAAGGGAATGGGTACTCACTCAGCCATGCACTCTGTCAGGTTCCTCAGCCACGCAGGAGGGTCAGGAAAAGGAGCTGGGAGGAGGAGGGAACAAGGGTTTCTCTGAATACAATCTCTCTATCTCTTTCTCTCTCCAAGCTCCGAGGGGCCAGTCTAAGGATCACCGGCACTGTGTGCCTCACAGCGCCGGCTTTTATGTTCCAGCCATGCCCCCCATGCGTGCCTGAAGCCGCTCCGAGCGGCGAAGCGTCCCTGGCCCCGCCCCCGCGTTCCTTGCAGTGCACGGGGCTGGCAACTCTCCAGCCTTCTGTTGCTGTGGTTGCTGGGCAACTAGGACGTTGGTTCCTGGTTCGTTCATGGGGGGGCTGCAGCCCTGCCGCAGGAGGCTCCGCGGCTTGCTGGGAGGTTCTATTTTTCTGCCGTTGCTTGAGGTAAGCGCGAGGTGGGGGACGCTTCCTGACAGTACCCCCCCCTCGAACCCCCCTTCCAAAGCTCCAGTGGGGCCCCGGCTTTTCTGGGTGCCGCTGGTGGAAAAGCCGCAGCAGTCGGGTGGCTGTGACAGATGACGCCAGTTCCCAAGAACCATCATCGGGGCCGCACCCTACCCAGTTGATTAGATAATATAACCGGCTCCGCAGTCTTTTAGAATCCAAAATGGTACGGACTTCATACTCTACATCAGGTGAGGGGTCGGGCGGACCGGTAGGGATCAGTGAGATGGCGGGCAGAAGTACGGAGGCTTTTTTGAGGAGGGAGATATGAAATGTTGGATGAATTTGAAGGCGAGCAGGAAGTTGGACCTTGTATGTGACCTCATTAAGTTGTTTTTCAATAGGATAAGGTCCTATAAATCTATCATCCAATTTTTTTGAAGGTCGTGTGTAAGGATAATGCCGTCGATCAATCCAAACGTAGTCCCCGACTCGTAAGGGTATGCCAGGACATCGATGCTGATCAGCGTCCTTTTTATAACGTTGTCGTGATTCTATCAAGGTGCGTTTAGCATGATGGTGGGCTTGTTGCAGATGTTGTAAGAGACTTCCGGCAGCTGGTACGTTGACAGTAGAGAGATCCGGAGCTCCAGTTTGGGGATGGTATCCATAGGATATGAAAAAAGGGGAATTCCCCAAAGAAGCATTAGGGGCATTGTTATGTGCAAATTCGGCTAGAGGGAGCCACGTATGCCAGTCATCTTGTAGATAATTCACGTAACAGTGCAGATATTGTTCGAAATCCTGGTTGACGCCCTCCACCTGTCCGTTAGCTTGAGGGTGGTACGCCGTCGTAGGGCTCAGTTGGACTTGGAGTGCCTTAAACAGGGCCCTCCAAAAACGGGAAACAAACTGGGATCCCCGGTTGCTTATGATCTCCAAGGGCCATCCATGTAAGCGAACGATGTGTCGAACAAACAGCATAGCAGTGCGGTGTGCAGTCCCTTACAGGCGATAAAATGGGCCATTTTTGAGAAATGGTCCATGACCACACACACAGTATTATAACCGCGAGAGGATGGAAGCTCAACAATAAAGTCTATGCCGATGCATTGTCAGGGTCCTTCAGGAAGGTTTGTGATCTGCAAAGGTCCTTGCGGGGCCTGTCTCAAGGTTTTGGTACGGGCGCAGGTTGCGCAATTACTCACATAGCGCTGAACGTCTTGTGCAAGAGATGGCCACCAGAAAAAGCGCTGAATCATCTGGTAGGTACGATCCCGACCGGGGTGTCCTGCCAGGGGAGCATCGTGATGGGCCCAAAGGAGTTGAGGTTGGCAGGAAGGGGGGACTACGATACGCCCCTGTCATTTTAGAAGACCTTGGTCTTCAATCTCCGTAGGGTCTGTTGTTGGGAGCAGTTCACGTGCCGTCGCTTGTTTTAAGTGTGCGTACATCAAGTACGTGCCTGCAAAGACCTTGTGATCCAATATCGGGCCCCTTTGGGGTCGATCTTCCTCTTCCCCTTCATGGTAGCAGGATAAGGCATCGGCAAGTGCGTTTAATTTCCCCAGGCGATAACGAATAACAAAATTAAATCGTGAAAAGAACAGGGCCCAACGCACATGCCGAGCGTTGGAAATTTGAGGTGACTGAAGGAAGGTGAGATTTTTATGGTCCATGACTACCAGAACTGGAAATTTGGCCCCCTTTAGGTAATGCCGCCAAGTCTCGAAGGCTGCCTTGATGGCTAAGAGTTCCCTGTCGAAGATCGTGTAGTTTTGTTCCGCCGAGGTGAGCTGGCGTGAATAGGCACACGGCAAGGCAGGGGCATCCGGGCTGTCAGGCTGGGTTAGCACCGCCCCCAAGGCCCGATTAGAGGCGTCTGCTTCCACCTGGAAGGGTTTGTCAAAATCGGGATGCCGTAATAGAGGGGCCGTCATGAAGGCATCTTTTAACCGCTCAAAACTACCTTTCTGTTCTGTACCCCATATGAAGTCTTGATTTTTCTTCAATAGCCGGGTTAGTGGTGTGGTTAGCTTGGCATAGTGGGGAACATACTGATGGTAATAATTTACGCTTCCGAGGAAGTGTTGTAAAGGTTTCACAGCCTTAGGTGGGGGCCATTGGCGAATGGCCTGTACCTTTCGAGAATCCATTTGAACTCCAGTTGGAGTAATAACAAACCCCCAAAATTCTACAGACGTGAGGTGAAAAGCACATTTCTCTAATTTACAGAACAGCTTGTGTGTGCGGAGTCGTTGTAGAACACGCCGTACGTGTACTATGTGTTGTTCGAGGGTGAGAGAATAAATGAGGATGTCATCTAGGTAGGCGATCACAAAGACATCGAGCAAATCTCGGAAGATATCATTTATGAAATGCTGGAACGTGGCCGGTACGTTAGCTAGGCCGAATGGCATTACTAAATATTCAAAGTGTCCGTAACGAGTTTGGAAGGCGGTTTTCCATTCATCGCCCTCACGGACTCGCAGAAGATTATAGGCACCCCGAAGATCAAGCTTTGTAAAAACTCGTGCCCCTTGCAAGCGGTTAAGTAATTCAGGGATCAACGGCAAGGGATAGCGATTCTTAATGGTTACGTTATTGAGACCACGATAATCGATGCAAGGACAAAGGCCCCCATACTTTTTGGGCACCAAAAAATATAAGTGCTCCAGCAGGTGACGAGGAATGTCGGATTGAGCTGTTGCGTAGACCTTCGTCCAGGTATTCTCGGAGGGTCTCAAGTTCTGATGCTGAGAGCGCATAAATTCATCCGAACGGGGGTTCGGCACCAGGCTGCAATTCGATGGGACAATCATATGATCGATGGGGTGGAAGGGTAGAAGCGGCCTGTTTGTTGAAAACATCAAGGAACGAATGATAGACACAGGGGAGCTGGACGGGCTCCGACTTGGGCTCCTCAGGAGAGCTGGTTGCCAAAAGGTGCCGAGGGGCAGGTTTTAGACAGGTTTGATGGCAGTATGCTGAGGTGAATCGGAGTTGCCTTGCGGTCCAGGAAATCTGAGGGTTGTGTGCATAAAGCCACGGAAGGCCTAGGACCATCATTGTCATGGCTAGGCCTTGAACTCCTAGTCTCGGGGGTTGCCTGGGATGCTTGCTGCCTCCTGCGCCACTGGGGCGTTACTGCAGAAAGTGGTTTCCCTCCCTGCCTTGTCATTCCCTCTTTTCCTTCCAGCTGTGCCCCGTTGCCCCTGATGGGGAGCGTGGACCAGCTGCCCATGCCTGATTGGATCCTTAGGGTATTTAGGGCTACTGGGAGATGGGGTGGGTGCGGAGCTTCAGGTCATTCCCCTTGGCTTGTGTTTGGCTCTTGCCCTTCTCTCCTGTTGCTGTTTGTTCTCTGCTCTGCTCTGCTGTTTGTTCTCTGTCTGTATTGGTGTTGTGTCCCCTTGTGTTTGTTANCCCCCCTGGCGTGCCTGAAGCCGCGCCGAGCGGCGAAGCGTCCCTGGCCCCGCCCCCATGTTCCTTGCAGCGCGCGGGGCCGGCAACTCTCCAGCATTCTGTTGCTGTGGTTGCTGGGCAACTAGGACGTCGGGTCCTGGTTCGTTCATGGGGGGCGGGATGCAGCCCTGCCGCAGGAGGCTCCGCGGCTTGCTGGGAGGTTCTATTTTTCTGCCGTTGCTTGAGGTAAGCGCGAGGCGGGGGACACTTCCTGACAGGAAGAGCAGCATCCAGCCATCATCTTCAGCAGCAGAACGCGGTTTTAACTACTGCAATGAATGGGTGGCTCAAAGCCCTGGAGGGATGGGAGGTGATGTGGGAGCTCCAAGGACAGATAAGCACACCGGGCACCAGCCGCAACATTGTTGTAATGAATTGAGAAGAAGCGATTCGAGGCGTGGGATGCGGAAAGCGCAGGTGCTCTAGCCTGTCTGAAACTAGCAGAAGACACAGAGGAGGGCATTCAACACACAGACCAGGGACGCTACACGCGAGGTGAGGGAGGGAGTGCACTGTACACCCAACACAACTGGCAGCCAACACAGAGGGGTGGAGAGGTGATGTGCGCCGCCCTGCTGAGGCGGGGGTACAAGGATGACCTTGGTGCTGTCAGTGCTGAGCCCGCAGCCGCTGCCTCCTTGTTCTCTCATATCTCCAGTTATATCCCTCCCGCCTGGCTCCATCATGACACGTCACGGTGCTGTACTGTGCACAGTGCACTGCACACCCAGTTTAAATCTCCCTCCCCGGCTTGTGTTGTTGCTAGTTGCCTAGCAGCGACGCAGCCTGCTTAAAGTTTCTCCCTGGATATGTGAATTTATTTCTATAGGTTAATGTAATAAGAGAGCTTATTTTTGGACATAGAAAGTATGCCGTGAGCAACACAGCACAGCAGTAATTGTATTATTAAGAAACAAGAACAATAATGTAATGATTAAAAAAAATTAAGATACACAGAACAACAGGGATTTGAACCTGTGAAATGACAGCTAAAAATTGTATAGCAAGCGGTGACCTTAACCACTATGCCAACAGAGTTCTGTTGTTCAATGCTGCTTTTAAGTTGGTGTGAGATTTACCAACAGTACTGGCAAAGGCTTCTGCGATGTAAACAAAGGGCAACGTGCGCCGCTGTAGCGATTTAAACCACGCCCACAGCTACTCTTCCGGCACCGATGGAGCACCTAGTTTTTATTGGTGGGTAGCCTTTCATTAACTTTAAATGTTCGTTTACCCACACAATGCGGATTAGTTATTCTAAAGTTAAATTTTTGTCCACTGTATATAGAAAAAGATTTAAGTTTTATTTAATTTTTCCAAAGGGGAAGTGCTCTAGCACTGTGCCGCATATACCATCGAGTGGCTGGGAAATATAGCTAGAGTGCTAAGAGGGCTGGCTGTCCTCCAGGACCAGCTTGGTAAGTATGACAGGCGTGGTCCCTTCCCTGTACCTTGCCAAGTTGCCAGTAGGATATATGTCATGCTGTTTTCTAAGCGTGACTAACAATTTTATATCCTAGTGGCTATTTATTTATTTAAATTTATTTAAATAGATTTATATCCCGCCCCTCCTGCCATGTAGCCCACCCCGGGCTTACAACAATAAAATACAATAAAAACAATTTAAAACACTCAATACAAAAAATTTAAAATATTTAAAACAGGGCTAGCAATATATAAATGTTATAAGTTAGGTGGGGGAGATAAAACCCCTCACCCCACCCTCCC
>QEPC01006764.1:936244-966684 GCA_003113815.1 Sphenodon punctatus | reverse complement strand
CTTTGCTAAGCTAAACACAGGGCATGTGTAATACTAGTGCAGCTAATGTAGGAATGAAGAAGCCTTACTGTAGGATGCATAGCAAGGGACAGAGTGATTTTTTTGGTTGGGGGCCACTGAGCACTGAAACAGAGTGATTTGGCGAGCCAGAGCACTGAAATGAGAGTCAGTACCCACCCAGTGGCAGTCTCCCCCCTGCCATCCCCCCATAACCTCCCGCTCACCCTTGCCAGGCTGCTGAGGATCTGAGTCTGGGAACTCAGCTCCGATAGGCCCCAAATTTGGTGCACTCTGCCCGCCCCAAGCCACGCCCCCAAGCCACGCCCCCTTGGTCCGTTTCTGGCACAGGGCCACTAACACTATATTTTCCCGGGCCACTTTGATTTCCCAATCCCCCCCTGTCTGCACTGGCTACCTATAGTTTTTCAGGTACAATTCAAGGTGTTGGTTCTGACTTTTAAAACCCTAAACTGTCTGGGCCCCAAATATCTGAAAGACCGTCTGTCCTTCCATGCCCCATTGCGGCCCCTGCAATTGGCCAGGGGCACTTCCCTGTGGGTACTGTCTGTTAGTCTTGTTCATATGACAAGGGCTTGCTGGAGGGCATTTTTGGATGCTGTCCTGTTACTATACAACTCCCTTCCCCTGGAGGTTCATTTGAGCAAGCCTGAGCATCTTCTGGAGGCGTTGCAAGACTTTTTTTGTTTATTAAGACATTTGGTGTGCAGGAATTGGGGTGGGGATAGGGATTGGGTGGGAGTATTTTGGGGAGTTTGGGGCTGGAGTGGGTGGTTTTGGGATGAGGGTAGGCTTTTTTTGTAACGTATTTTAATGTTATTTATTTATTTTTAAAACTTATATGCTGCCCCCTCCTGCCTCAGGCGTTTAATTGTATTATGTTTTTATTATTGTAAGCCACCCTGAGCCTTTTGGAAAGGTCGGGGTATAAGTTTAACTAACTAACTAACCAACCAAAGTACTGTCTTAAGCCGAGATGTTCCATCTCTATTACAATATTCACTGATTTATATATACAGCCAGGAAGTCAGAATCCTGCAACCTTGATAGCTTTCCATGTTACTAAATGAATATACATATGGCTGTAGTCAGAAATATGACAGCAAAACCAGAAACATTGCATTATGTTGCTTATTTTCTTTCAATGATTCAAAATAAGATTTGCAGAATTATATTTACTAGCTACCAGTGTCACCAACTCATCTTGAAATCTGGGAGAGGGAGATGAAGCTCAGTTGTTTTAGCCTTTTGTATCATCACAAGTATTGAAGATACCACCAGTAGCACTTGGCTTCTGATTTTGTTTCGCTGAGGTTCACGGCCTTGCTCTGCATGACTAACAGGGAGCAAACATGCTTTTGTCATTGGAGTCATGACTTAAGATCTACAAACAGCTGCTCTGTAGATTAAGAAGGTGCCAGTTATAGTCACTTCTGTTTTTATTACTTTAAAAAGACCCTAATTTTAAAATGTTACAAATCAACCTGCAGATAGAATGTATATAAGGAGTTTAAATACGAACAATTTGGACATGACTGGTGGTTTGATGCCTGTAACAATATCAGCTGGAATCCAGTATTCTGAATACAAGGTAGGAGTTAACATATTTAAAAATGTCCCGTCCAGTTTATGAAATAATTCAGTTCATCGTGGATGACATGCTTGCGGCTAGAATTCCACAAGATGAGAATGGTAGCTTTTATTTTGATTACCAGTCAAGAAGTTGATTAGGGGATACAAGCCAAAATTCAGTTTCATATGCAGAACGCTCTGGATTTGGTGTGAGTGCAAAGCAGAACTTCCAATTAAGATCATTCTAGCAGTAAACCTATACCCTGTTATAGCAAAAGGAATTTTTAATTCTTTTTTACTCTTTGGCTGTGATCCACAGCCGCTTACTCCAGGAGTAGTAAGTGACTCCACTCCGAAGGAAGTGGTTTGTGGATCGTAGCTTCTAACTTAGAAAAGAGCCTAGATTACCAAGTTGCAGGATTCTTGATGCCTAAGGACAGCAACTCCATTTGATCTCTCTACTTCAGATAGCTGGCTGGCTCTCCAAAATGTCCCATTAGGCACAAGTGTTACATTTTGCACTACAGTATTTAAAATTAGTTTGCAAATATGCTTGACAATGAAGTATGAGGTGAGTATTATTAAACTTTATTGTACAGAGCTGAAAGGATATTGCATTAATTAGGGATAAAATCAAAAGGGGATTAATGTCCTTAGAATGTTTTCATAACATGGAAACATAGTACACAACTAGCCTTTCGTCTAGCAGTGATAATTACTTGCCAGACTTACTTATACATGTTAAATATAATTTTAATTTTTTTCCCATCAGTTTAAGCAATAGTTTAATTTTCCATGAAATAAGTATTTCTATAAACATTTTATGTTAAATAAAAAAAAGTAACATGTTTTTGCACTTTTTCATCTTAGAGAGATAAAAGACAAAACAATTCTGGTTTTTAGACAGAAAAGTTTACCCCATTGCTAAAGTCTAAGGCTTGCCTCCAATACAAGTACTCTGTTCCTTTTAAAAATAATTTTAAAAGGGTAAAACAATTTAGATCATGATTCACAAATTACTAAGTGATTTGTGGATCATGACCTTAGTGTTCTTGGAGCAAATGTTGAAACCCCAAACAGCGAGGTGTCAAATCTATTTTACTTGGCAATACAGCCGTCTCTTTCCCCAAAATATAAGCAAATATCCTGGCATTCAGAAAATAAAAAGGCAGGACCACAGGGGACTATGGATTTTGCTTTAAATGACAGGTCAGCTATTGCCTTAATGCTGCCACTCATCTACAGGAAGACTTGAACTCCTTCTGTTTTTAGCAATTTCTGCACAAATCCAACATTCAGATTTTTTTTTCTTATTAGAGAAGCTTATAAACGTTTGTGTCGTGCCACAAAAAGAATAAAACTGTGGCCAGCTATGGCCCAAGCCTTACAGTATAAAGAGAAGGTACTTCCTCTGTCGGATGCAACCACAGCTGTAAACTTTTGAGGTGATCCCCTCGCATTAATTCTCTTAGACACCAGGAAACAGCCTGGCAATATTACACTGTGCTTTCCATGAAGAGAGACTTATTCGTCAGTAGCTGACCTAGCCCTGTTTTCTTCCCTCAAAGAAGAAAAAACTGTTTTATGCAAGATAAAAATAATTATGAATAGTTATTAGTCATGTACTAAACACTTAGTTCTGAATTATTCATTACCCATCTTAACATCTAGGCATATAAAATAAAGTGTAAAATATGAAGATATTAGAACGTGGCTTTCAGCAAGGCAGCTGGGAAATACATCTTCAATGTAAAACAGGATTTTTAAAGTAACTTCCCTTTGGAAAGGGTCACACCAGAATGAATGACAGATGCAGGAGGAGTTTGCTTTGAGGCCTGCACT
The DNA here is from genome assembly GCA_003113815.1 of Sphenodon punctatus. Taxonomy (NCBI): domain Eukaryota; kingdom Metazoa; phylum Chordata; class Lepidosauria; order Sphenodontia; family Sphenodontidae; genus Sphenodon; species Sphenodon punctatus. Next base: position 963,252 of record QEPC01006764.1, on the reverse strand, counting down.
CTTCCCTTTTGTTCTTCTCCTAGAGAGAGCGTGCCAGGAAAATCCTCTAGGGTTTCAGTTGCCTTGTTCTTTGTGCTCTTGTGTCGAGAGTCTGGCAGGAACTATGTACTACTCTCTTTGGGCTGGTGGGATGGCGGAGGCTGCTGGGGTGGCTGTGTGCCTGTGGCTGTTTTGATAGAGTTCAGCGTTTTACTAAACCAAGAGTTTTTGGCAGCTTGAAGTTCATTCATAAGGGCTCCTCTCTGGTGCTCGAGCTCCTAAAGAAGCAGAATAGGCAGAGTTGATCAGAAAAACAAGCACATCTTTAGAGACACTTTACAACTCTGCTCTCTACCCCTCCATTATCATGGAACAATTCCTGTAGATCAGCAGCTACCTTTTTTTTGGCCTGTTTGACCCATTTTGAGACATAAATTTATGTATTTATGGTAGATTTTTATCCTGCCCTATTCCCAAAGGCTCAGGGTAGCTAACATCATGATAAAAAAACATTGAACACACACATAACCATCCCCACCCCCAAGCTGCATAAAATACCTATAACCCCCCTCACCCCCACAAATCCTAACTCTGTCTGTTAATGTCTGGCCAAACAAATAGGTCTTACACTGCCTCCAGAAGATGCTCAGACTATGGCTTAGTGTCAGACTTCAGGGGTAGGAGCCCAGGAGGGGGCAAGGGAAGGGCTGAGGCAGTATCGGAAGAGTAACAGGTAGGTAAAGTAAACCTCTCAGCCGTCCTCTGATAGCAAGGAGACGTTCTGCTCAGCAGAAGAGCCAGGGAATCTGGCCTAAGAGAACTTATGGCACATCATCGAGGTCAAAGAAGGGATTGAGCAGGGCCGGCCTTACAGCGGGGCAGTTAGGGGCAGCCGCCCAGGGCCCTGGTCCTGAGGGGGCCCCCGCGCCCAGCCCAAACCCCATGGTAAGGCCAGCCCTGAGCGCGGGGCCCTCGGGAGCCAGCTTGCCACGTCCGACAGGCAGCGGAGGGGGCCAGCAGGAGTGAGGGAGAAGCAGAGGCCTCGCCTCTCCCACACTCCGTGCCCGACCCCCTTCTGCTGCCGGTCACAGTCGGCCAGGGAAAATGAAGAAGAGAGAGGCAGAGGCGGCCCCGCCTCCCCCGCATTTCCCCTGGCCAAAACTGCCCCCTCAGCTGCCTGGCTCAGTCTGTAACAGACTGAACCAGGCAGCGGAGGGGGCCTGGCCGACCAGCGTCGCAACATGAGGGAGAGGTGGGACCTCTGGCTTCTCCCTCACTTCCACCGGAAGTGAGGGAGAAGCAGAGGTCCCGCCTCTCCCTCATGCCGCTGGCCCCCTCCAGAGCCTGGCCAGGGCCTAGGTCACCTCGAGCCTCAGGTTGGAGTTGGTGGCAGCGCAGCGGTGGCAGCCCAGGAAGAGGAGCGACGGATGAGAGTGGCGACAGCAGATCAGGTAGGTGATCCGAATAGCCGCTCGGGCTTGGGGATGGGGGGGGGGGGGGGNGGGGGGGGGGGGGGGAGTGCCCCTCCCTGAGTCCAGGCCCGGGAAACACCCAGCCCCCCCCATAGCCAGTGGAGAGTGTCCCTAGGCCTGGCGGCCACCTGAAAACCACCAGCAGTACCTGAAATTAGGGCCCCAGATGCTTTCCCCACCCAGAGCCCTGCTTTCAGTAAGGCCGGCCCTGGGATTGAGGAACCAAAGCTAGGGAGCAGGGAACCAGGGAAATAAGCAGGAACTTACATGAAACTGGGAAGCTATGAAGGGGAAACCAACATTAAGGATGGGACTCAGAAGGGACTAGGAACTACAAAGGGGAACAATATGCAGAACAAGGAACAATGAATATACAGTGGGAGCAGAAGAGGGAAAATGGGGGATGGGGTGGGAACAACAAGGGGCTACTAGAAAGGGACTAAAACTAGAACCTAAGGGGAAAACCAGTGTGCTAACCAGGGGGAAGGATCACATACAAGAAGAACACAACTACAAAGGAAACAGGAGCTGCAACTAACTATAAGGGAGACAACATACAAGAGTATATACAAAGGGAGACAGACACAGTGAGAGAGGAAGGCCCAATCCAAGGTAAACACCAATGTGCTAATAGGAGGGAGGAATCACATACAACAAGACAACAACTACGAAGAAAACAGGTGCTGTAGCTAACTATGGGAGACAACATACAAGAGTATATACGATGAAAGGCAGTGACACAATAACAGAGGGAAAGACACCACACAGAGGGGGAAGGAAGGGCAAGCTAGAAAAGAGGAAAGGAACACAGGTAAACAACAGTACACAAACATGGAGAGACGCAACATGAGTGGGTAAACAAAAAAGGATCACAGCAGAAGCAGAAACAGATGCTCCACCAACTTCCTGTAGCTCCCAGCATGCCTTATATAAGGTTGGAAGCTAATCAGGAAGCCAGTGGGCGTGGCCATACACAGAAAAGAAGGGAAAGAAAAAGGCCAACACAGGGGAAACAGTTCACACAGAAACAGACCAGGACGTGGTGCAGGGGGGAAACTGCCACCTCTCAGCCCAGAAGCCATGGGTTCAGGGACAGGCCCTGATACTTAGGTGAACCTCTAAGGGAAAGGAGTTCCAAAGCCATAGAGCAGCCAAGAACCTCTCTCTGTATGCCTAGATCGATTATGAAATTTGCAGAAGAGCGCACCTGGGTGATCTTAGAGGCCGTGGAGAGACAGAAGGACATAAATGTAATCCTGCAAACCCAGACAACACAGACATAAAAAGGGTATTAACTATCAGCCAGGACTGTGATACCACTTGATTATATGACCCAGAGTTTGAAAACCTCTGCTGTAGATTTACAGCAGAGACTGCCACAAACTGGAAAACTTTGTCTTTGAAGTCAGGAAGAAGAGAGGGAAAAGTACCTCCCATATTCTTGTGAACTAAAATTTCAGCCAGGCCTACTTGGTGGCATAAGATAAATCTTCAAAGGTGATAAGGCAGGTGTTGTAATTATAGAGACAATTATCTACTCAGTCTAAGCACACACAGACTCTGAGAATACTGTACATAAAGAAAAAAAAGGAAATGTTGCATGCCTCGTTGGTTTGGCAGCTGTTTCTCAAGATGCCCAGGAGCACAGTGAAGGGAAGGGTTCTTCTGTGCTGCCACTGAACCAACTGATGAAATGGGTTATTTATTTCATTATTTACTTAATTAAAATTTATATGCTGCCCTTCCCACAGAGGCTCAGGGCAGATGTCTGAGGGGGAAGAGACTGCCTTGCTAGCTACTGACAGATGCCTCATAGCAACTGCTTCCCTAGGCCTTGCCCACACTAAGCATTGCTTCACATTTACTTACACCTAGCCATGCATCGATACACTAACACATCATGAATTTTGACCTAATGTGGTCAGTTGTCACACATGAAACTGGGGTTAGTCCACAGCAACATCTAGTGTGGCCCAGTCCTGTATGGAGACTGTCTCTAAGGTTTGTACTGTGTTCAACAGACAAAGGAGGTAATTTAACATCTCATTAATTCAGCTGGAGAAAGAGTTGTCTGACTCCCTGCTCGAGCTGTTGTTATGGTTATTTGTTGCTGGAGGGGGCGTGGGACATTGTCAAGACACATTTTCTAACTTTAACAAGCTTGGGACAAGCACCATTATCAAAGAACAAACAAAGGTAACACCTAGGTGGGAGGGAGCTGTGTCCCTTTGATCAAGATGAAAACTAAAAAATGAAGGAGGGGCATGAGTGTATTTGAGACAGATGATTGTTTAGCATGCTGAAAGGGACTGTTACTTCTTCCATCTGTGATCTTCTGCATGTCTTTAAAACTAAAACTTTAGAGCCAAAGTCAATGCATCCATCTGAGAATACTGACTTTTTAAACAGGCTGAATTTTAACTCAAACCATCAGTCCCACATATACAAACATGTGTTCACAAAGCCTCTCACACAGACATCCTTTTCCCCAGCTCAGCCCCCAAACTAGTCAGTGGGCTATTACACATTTTCATATACACATGCAAATTTATGCAAATTAGGGGTGGCATTAAGTGTACCTATGTCTCTCCATCTAGGGTGGAGAGGGTATGGGACAGTAGATGACATCTATATGCCCAGTAGGGAAGGAGTCAGCTGGATCACATGTAAAAGGGGATTTTTTTTAAACACAGCACTATATGGCCATTTATAATTGGGCACAGCCCAAGGGTGGGTCAGTGGAGATGGGTTGAGAAGCCTACGCAATGGGCGGTGAGTGGGCAGGGATACAAAGGGGTGCCGGCCAGGCAAATCATGTGATGTTCGTGGTCCCCATGAATCCGGCCCCACCCATCTGTGCCGCCGCTCAGCTAACACGACCAGTGTTCAAACAGGCAGCTGCTACACTGATTGGAGGGAAGCCATGCCCTCCAGCATGATGTGGCAACATGGCGGACCAAGGTCAAGTGAAGCCATAGCTGATGTCGCTGCCCATACCCAAGCAGACTCCATGCGGGCAGGGAAGTGGGGACAGGAGAAGGCGCACACAGGCAAGCCGCCAAAGACAGGGCTCAGGGAGACATAACATAGGAACCCACGGGGCAAGGGAAAACCAACATGAATGCAAGGCGGGCATTTATTGCAACAGATTGAACAATACGAAGGTAGATTAATCATCCAATCAAGACACCTCACCAGGCAAGGAGTCCAGTCCCAAACACGCCCCACACAGCAGAGTCCAGGACAAACACAGGAAGTCCATGGGGTCCCATTGTGAGGGGGATCACTGATGTAGGGGCAGGTGGAATGATCCAAGTGTCACAAACAGCAGGTCTTACACAGGCGGCATAATGAGTGATGGATGGCAGGGGGGACGGGGGGCATAAGAATGCAGAGTCTCTCTCTCTCACTCACTCACACACACACAGAGCAATAGGGCAGACAGATGGGAGCAAGAAATGTTGAGCGCAGTTCTGAAGCCAGCTCAAGGATGCTGAGGAGCCCGGCCAGGAAACCCCACCCCCTCTGCATATCCTGCCCATACAAACGTATCGTGGCGATATCCCCGGGCACGCATGTGCCCATCAACCATGTAGCGCAGGAGAAAGGGATGTCCACTGGCAAAAGCAGCTTGGACGTCCTCCTGGTTCCAAGTATCCAACAGGGCAGCCATTTTTGCCACAGCAGGCGCCCCAGTCAGGTAGGAACCCCAAGCCGATGGTGTGAGCAAGCTCAGCTCATGAAGCTGATCCTGACACTCCCAATAGCCTCTCTGATAACCCTGGGCACACAGCAGGACATTGGCAAAGCAGTTTGGCAGGGAAGGGCCATGACCTAGAAGGCTCAATTGGAATTCTGGCAGTCCAAACAATGGTCCGAACAGCCAAACATTCGCTAGCATCCCATGGCAGCACCACACCAGGTGGGGGAACATGCATGGCGGGCTCCAGGAAATGGAACCCTAACTTGCTTACTCTCCACTGACAAGCAAGGCTCCTGAAGGGGTGTCCAAGCATCCACATGTTATTCAAGAGTAGGTCAAAGCCATCACAAGCTGGCACTGGATATCTCAACAGTATCTGCACATCACTCCTCAGCCACAGGTTACCGAGCTACATGCTGGCACATACGGGCCACACCTCAATACCTACCCAACTGCACAAATGGGCACCCTGATGCCCAGCCATAGCAGACACCTCCAAGGCACAACAGACAAATATGAAAGCAGAATCAAAAGTAAAGGCGCCTCAAGCATTCCTTGTCCCAAGGCTGCGAGATAGCATGGGTTAAGACAGTAACATCCACATGAATACTGGAAATCCACGCCCACATTCTTATTCAACAGACATGACCTTGGGTGCATGGCCGAAAGGCAGGGAGATGCACATGGAAGGGAGGCCTTGGCTGGCACGACCTGTTCTGCTTCCATGCATATGTTGTGTGTGTGTGTGCGCATGTGTGCTCTCATCACTGCACCATCCCTGTCCCATGCTATGGGTTTGCTTCCTACTTGATGTGTGGCGGCCCCTGTCCAGGGTGCCCTGCACTTACCTGGTTGTCTGGGAGGTCTTCCATGGCACTGGTTCTCTTCATGAGGGCCTTTTTGGGTGCCATGTTTGGGGTTAGCATGCTTGTCTCTTTGTGCGCATGTCCTTTAAAGGCCTCTGGCTGGGCTGTGGAAGTATCGGGAGGGGGTTGTCGGCCAAGGTTGTGCCGCTCTGGCTCTTGCGTGGCCTTTTCCCTATGATACTGGCGGACTGGACCCAAGGGTGGGTGTGCTGCCCTGTGCCCACTGTCCAGTGGGTGTTGGACACCCATCTCCATGCACAGAGCAACTTGGCTTTTTTGCCAATGCTCCGTGCGTGGGGATGGGTAGGAATGCATGGGTCATGGGAGCATGCACCCATACACTGACACCTTTCCACAGGCGCTCCCACATGTCTCCATGGGTGGAAATAGAGCATCTTGTTTAGAAAAGGCCTTTGTTTCACAAGCTACTGTGTCCAATTTGTGTTTGCTCTGGAGCTAGGATAACATGTAGCTGCTCCCTCCCAGAGCTCCCCGTGTTCCTGTTTTAGAGGGTGCAGAGCTGGGATGCCTTGCCCAGTCTTGAGCTTGGGAAGTGCAAAGACTACTGCATTCAGCTCCTGTGAAGCAGCGATAGGAAGCGGAGGCCCTTTATCTCTGGTGTCCTGCTGAGCACAAACTGCACATCACAACCTGGCCCAGACCTTTTAAGCACCAGCAGGCATTTACCTTTTCATAGGAGGCCACTGAAGGGAGACTCAATGTCCCATGTTTTGTTTTAGACAAGTTAGCCAATGTCCATCAATGGTGGAAATGCAGAATACACAGGGCCCTGCTTACAACCACTTTAAGGCAGGAGAAAGCTACTCAGCACACTTTACAGTTGTGTAAGAACTATTAACAGCAAACTTCCAAAGTGCATCTCCCTTCAGTGACAAAGCTGTGCACGGTAAATGACTCCTCTACACTACAGAGTGTAATCAGGTCCCAGGGACAGCCATGTTATCACTGGCTTCTCCAACAGAATTGCAGGAGAGGAGGCTCCATACACTTCCTGCCGGTTGCAAGGCAGACTGTTTTCTGTAGTGAAAGGCCGGTAAAGTCACATACCTGAATTTTGCACTTGGCTTCCACAAGCTGCAGTTTGGTCTGTGCCAGTTCCAGCTCCAGCTCCCTCAGCTGCTTCTTGAGTGCATCCTTCTCGTCATCTGTTTCTGCTCCTTGGGTCTCTCTGCTTATGCCAGTCAGCTTCAGTGTCCCCTCTTTACTGAAAATCTCACTGCAGTGTTTGCAAGCCATCACTTTGCCCTGAAAGAGCCAGAATCAATGATCAGCAATAGTGCAGGAGACACAATTCCCTGGAAAAGCTGTTCTTATGTTAGATTTACACCTTGACTTGTGGAGTCAGATTTGCCTGTGTCACTTGTGGGCAATGAAAATATTTCAGAAGTTTCTGAACAAGATACTGAGTCACACAGCAGGATAAGACAGTCCATAACAACAGGTTCAGACTGTTACCCTTCAGTGTGCAGTCAACCCTTCTAGTCACATGAACCCCTTTTTTGCCAGATTTCTGCAGTATGAACATCAATCTGCTTTTGACAAACTAAAGTCCAAAGATTTTTCTGGGTAACGAGAAAGGGGAAAGAAAGACTTTGAATAAATAAAATCAGAGAAAACATTACTGCCTTTTTAGATTGCTCCAAAGCCAATTCCCCAGGTTTCCCCTGCTCCCATAAATCAGGCACCCCACTGTGGCTGCTATGGCTCTTGCCCCGGCATTCAACGGCCACATGATTCTCTTACAGATTATACAGTGCACTGCTGTCTGCTCCATGAACATTCAGAATGCAACCAAGTTCCTTACTGCACTAGCTTGAAGCAGCTGGGCAGTTGCTACTGACGCTGGGTGCAGTCACACGAGCTGCGGAGCCCAGTCCCCGTGCAGGACCTGTAATAGGCAAGTGCATCTGTCATAATGCAGGGCTGCTGTCAGTTCTCCTGCAATGGCCGGGGCGATCCGTGATGTCAGCCACATGAGTGGGCTCTTAGCCATACCCTGCCTCCTTCCTCTGGCCCAATCAAAATCCTACCCTCAGCCATGACATGGCTACGCACAACAGTGTCTGCTGCTCAAAGCCCTGTCACAGAGGGCACTGCGCGGCGGGGCAGAATGGTATTTTATGCACCTTATCCTTGTCCTTTTCCCAAAGATGCATCCCGTAGCAGCCTGCATCCCGTGGTGCAGCTGCACAGAGTGGGCTAAGCCCGCCCAAGGAGTTTCGTGTGGCTGAACACACAGTGCTCTCACCACTTAGCAATGGAAACAACAAAACAAAATGACTGACATATTTTGAGAGACTGGCCAAATATCAATCTCTGTGTTTATTCTTGTGACACCAAGTTCCAAATGGTGGCAATGGTAATTAGACTAACTGGAATTTGCATTTATGAATATCATGGCAAGTTTTTCTCCCAGCTCCCGCAGCAAACAATGAAAATACGTGTATTACTGCAGTCTCACCTGTGTGTCTTAAGTGCTATGCAACTAATTATCCAGGCACTATCGTGCCTGGATAGTGAAGGTGTGTTACATGCTCCATTAAAAAGCACAAAAATTCTATTTGTTATAAAGTTAAATAATTTATACTATGTCTGTGTAATTTTGCACTTGGGTGAGAGGTTTAAGCTATCCAAATTTCAGAGGAATTAGACTTAAAATGGGGGGAGATCGAGGAGTTGAAGGATTGGAGGCTGAGGAGCAGGTTTTTTTTTGCAACAGTCTATCTGATCAGTCTCAGGGTTTTTTTTTAGTTATGTGTCAGAACTTGAATATATTTTAGAAAATTCAAGCCTGTGGCCTAGGAACATTGTGGCTTTATTTTTTTCTAAACCGCCCAGTACTTTTTAAATGATAAGGTGTTTAAACTCCCATTTGAGTCTATGGAAAGAATGCAGTGCTGCACTTTGCACAATGCATGCGTAGTTAGAAATCTTCCATCGACTAAAAAAGGGGAATTGAAACTATACCCCTCACCAAGCTCCCCTTGGCAGCAGCTTGAGTGGGAGTGGGAGGGAAGAACTAACACCACCCCCGCCAGACCGTTCACCTGCTTGCTTGCCCGCCTACCTGTTGCTCTGCTTGCTTGCTGCTCACCTGCCTGCGGATGCTGCCGGAACTTTCAAAGCCCCCGTGCCGCTGGTCCGCAGCTGTGCGCATACTGGGGCTGCTGCCATGTTTCCTACTGTAGCATACTGGAAAGTGTAGTCTCAGTATGCCACACAGAAAACATGGCGGCGGCTCCAGCATGTGCATGGCTGTGAGCCGGTGGCACGGGGCCTTCGAAATTTGCAGCGGTGGCAGCAGGCAGGTGAGCAGGAAACGGCCTGTGGTTGGTGCCAGCAAATCACAAATGTTGCTGGCAGTGGCAGGTGTGTGTGAGGGTGTCTGAGTGAGCAGGACTGGGGGGTTGGAGGGAATGTGTGTGGGCACGTGCCTGTGGGGTTGGGGGGAGCCAGTGAGGGGGAGTGTGTGTCTATCTGGTTGGGGGTGTCTCAGTGAGGCAGTTGGGTATAATCTAATTGGTATAATTAGATTATATTTAATCTAATTGGCCATATCTAATTGGTATAAAATGGAACCATGATTGCAGCTGCACTCATGTTTAAGGCAGAGATGTCACCACAGAGGTGAGAGATTCAAGCACACAGTGCTCCAGCATGCAGGTTGGGGGCAACAGTGAAGCTGGGGAATGGGGGTGAGGGGGCAAAAGGAGAGCTGGGAAGGAGCTCAGGACTGGAAGAGCAGGGGCTAGGGAATGAGAGGCAGCAGCAGAGCTGGGTGGGCAGGGTTGGGGGAGCAGGGGCTGCAGGTGTGGATTGAGAAGCAGCAGCAGAGCTGGGGGAGCTCAGGGCTGTGGGGGCAGTAGCTGCGGGTATGGCTTGAGGGGCAGTGGCAGAGCTGGGAAGAAGCTCAGGGGTCGGGGAGCAAGAGCTGTGGGTGTTGACAGAGGCAGCTGCAGAGCTGGGGGGAGCGCCAGGCTGGCGGGCCAGGGGCTGCGGTTGGGGATTGAGGGACAGCGGCAGATCTGGAAAAAGGTCAGGACTGGGGGAATAGGAGCTGCAGGTGGGGACAGAGGGGCAGCAGCAGAGGTGGGGGTCAGGGCTGGGGGACCAGGGACTGCGGATGGGAATTTAGTGGCAGACCTGAAGGGGACTTAGTGGGGACTGAGGGGCAGTGGGAGACCTATGGGGGAGCTAGGTTGTTACAGCAGCGTGAGCAGGGTGGCTGGGGAGCTAGGGTGTTGCAGGGTGCTCATGCTGCTGTAACAGCCTAGCTGTCCCTCAATCCCCACCCACAGCCCCTGTTCTCCTAGCCCTGGGCTCCCCCCAGCTCTGTCACTGCCCTCTCACCCCTCCGTTCTCCAGCTTCAGTGTTGCCCCCAACCTGCAGAGGAAGAGGATTGTGACTGGAAGACCAAGGCAAAGTGTGGGGGCATGGAGCCTAAGTTGGAATCAAGCACAATATGTGAGTCTGTACAACATCGTTACTGCTTACATGGCTCACAACTTGCCATTTCCATTGTTTTTATAGGATGATTGAATTTGCCGATCTCTTCTAAAAATCCCAAATGGAGTTCCTTCGGCTGCTGTACGTTTGGAGATGTGGCAGGTCACCTGGAATGTTTACCCTTGGCATCAGGCGATAAGCCTGTGGATTGCCATTTATAGGGTTTCTTCTGGGGGCCTATTTACCTTCTTGAAAGCAGATTCTTTTGTTAGCACCTGGGGGAGCCTGGTCCGTGCCAAGATTTGCTCACTAGGCTTGGATGTGGCGAACTTATTATCCAGGGATCTGAGGTCCGCCAAGGCATTAGTTTTGACAAGACTCATCAATGTTAGCAGACAGGAAGACTCTGCCACTGTCTTGAAATGTACTTTTTTGACATGTTATGTTCCACCATTATCGGGCCCAGGAGTCCCTGTGAAATTTCTGTTGGCAAAGGTCTCCTTTAGGAAAATTTGATTGTTTATGTGTGCATGACTAAATGCATTATCCACTCGATTGCTGGAGGGCTGCTATAGTGGCACCCCATGGCATTTAAGACTTTGCCCTTTTGACAACCAGGAGGTTGAGGGTCCGGAACATATCCTTTGTGCTTGCCATCTATATGATCCACATAGAGAAACCCGGTTATCAGGTTTTTTGGGCCGCTTGCCTGGGCGTACTGTGGACGAGTTGTCCCGTTTTCTTTTGTCAGATGCTACCGGGGAGGTGACCTCGGCTGTTATGTCATTTTTGGTTAGTGCCTTTGATGCTTGGCGAAAGTTTTTGACCTTTCAAATGTAATTGTATTATATTAATCTGTGGTATGATTTATGTAAATGAGTAAGGGCCAAGCCACTAACCAGCGCAATCTGTAACGATCCTTCTGGACAACGGCCCGGCAATGCCAATAGGATTGGGAATGCCATGACCCCATAGATTAAAAGTAAAGTATTGCTGTTGCTTAGGTTCTCCGACTAAAATACTCACTGAGTAAGCTATGGGTACGGGGGAGGGGGGATATTTTGGATTTGATTTTAGTTTGTATCTCAGCTTGTATTTATGTACCTGACTGGTTTATGTCTGCTTGTGGTTTTTGTATTGTATATCGTTGTTTTGTCTGTGGACTAGGACTAAGTGTCACGTCCTGAATAAACTAAACTGAAACTGATTGAATTTGCAAGAGCCTTAACTATTATTGTAAATAGGAGGTTTTTTTTTTATCATGGAACATATTTACAACCATTCCACAAGGCAGAGGCTGACTATGAGGTAGCAAAAAATGTGTATTTCAGAAAGTTAGCAAAGCCCCAGCAACAGAAAGAAGGATTCTCCTGGACATTGAAGTTGCAATGTACAGGGGCCATAAAATCCTCTTAGACAATTTGCGAAGAGAAGATGCTGTGTAAGGCAGCCACAGCAAAGTCCCAATGCAGGGGCATGTGTGGCTGGGGAGATGGGGTGCTGGGAAACTCCATAGCACAGGACAGTATGGAGATTCTGGGGCAGTCTAGGTAAAATCATACCTGCTTAAAATTGACTGCTTAAAATTATTCTGGTGATGGGTCCAGAATTCTAAGGTGGCAAAGATGCTTTGCCCGCTTCCTTGGGCTGCACCTGGGTGGGTGCAGCTAGCTTTCTTTAATATTTTACAGAAGAATTTAAAGACTCCATTCTCTTGACCCTTTCCACTAAATGCACACATTCTGCAATGTATAACTCAGGCACTTTTTGGACCCAAATTGGAGCGATTCAAACATATTTGTTACTCATGAAGAATGAAGAAGCAGACCATACCCTACAATGATTTGCCTCCAGAGAAATTCCTGGGATAATCTGCTACGTCAGTTTGCAGACTGGCAGAGCTCCTACTATGAGAACGATGTTCTTGTTGATTTTGGTCCCAGACTGCCAACATTTTGGAAATTTTGAACTAGTGACACCTTTTGATACGAGGGCCTTATTCTCACCTTTACAACCTCCAGTTCCTCCTTACTGGCTGCCTGTTGTTTCTCTAGTCTGGTACTCAGCTGGGAACAGATCTGGAGGAGAGAAGACAGCTCTTTGGATAAAGTTTGTTTGTTTTACAAGGAAATAGTCTTACAACAGCACAGCTGTAAATGAAGCCTGTTATTCCAGCCTCTCTCAGCTTCACACAATTTCCACTTCAGAAATCAGACACTGCCATTTCTGCATAGCTCAGAGGCAGTGAGGCTCATAAAGAATCTTTCCATGCTAGTCCTGAAGATGCATCCATAAATGGAGAGATTAGTTTGATTAATAATATAGTGATAGTGGGCCACACCTTGCACGTGTGTAGGAAGCTGCAGCACAGAAGAGGCACATGTGTTGCACTAGGTTAGGAATGGTTAAGCAAGGAGTTGTTATTAACTTCAGAAATTAGCATATTCCACTTAAAAACCTGCAGTAAGAACTCCACCTATGCTCAAACCATGTTCGCAGAGAATGAAAAAGACTGTACTGGACAGTACTGAGATTATAACTCAGAGGAGAACATGCTGGGGTGGAAGTTGAAATGTAAAAACAATTAATTACAAATAAAACAGAGAATCCAAATGTATGCATTACTTGTTTATACTCTGCGATAATGGCTGTGGTTTTCTTTATTTCCGACTCTGCCTTCTCTAGCTGTTTCCTGAAGACTTCTTTCAGCTGGGAGGAAAAGAAAAAGCGATATTAGGTGAATGCTTTCCAACATGTGAATGATCCCAACCTACACTCAAACATGCGCTACATCTACAATACAGCCACCCCACTGTATTTACAATTCTCAATGCACTGTAAATTCTGATATGCAATGTCTGAATGTACAATTATTTATCTATCTGGAGCAGCGAGTTAGGAACATGGCTAGAACGACATGGTCTGTACCAGGATTTCCCAACCATGGTTGTGCGAGATTACTAGAGGGAGAAGACACTTGGCTTTAATTGGAGACAAAAGCTCATTACTGACTGCCAGGTGTTGCATTTGAATGTTTAGGCTCCTCATCCTGAGGCCAATAGTTTGATCCAGTATGACAAACCCAGTGTAATGGTACCACTACCTCCTCCCCCAACCCGTGTATCTTATATGTTCTGAATATAGCCACAATAATCCCATGTCGGTGTAGGTGCAATGCATAGCTGCCACGCAGGAAAAAGGGCTTCGTTAGAGTTCCACTAGGGACACACAAGATGACAGGAAATCAGAATGTGCCATCTTTTGCCTTATGCAAGTCTTGTGGTGGCTCTAAATAACATTTTAAATCTTTGTTTTTCAATACATAGTGCTACAAATGCAGTGGGTCGTGTGCAGTTGGTTAGATGTGAAAGCTCAAACTAGTTTTACCTGAGCAGCTTCTTCTTCCTGTTTCCGCTTCTCTTCTTCAGTCTCCACCAGTTTCTGTTTGGTCAGGAGCAACTCCTTGTTCAGAACATCTGCTTTGTCTTCAGCCTGAGAATTAAGAGATGAGATGAGCTACTGAAACTTCTGACGTCTGGGATGATGTAAGCGTTTTGGCATGTGGATTCTAAAATACTGGGTTTTTTTAAAAGTCCACACTGAGGAGGGCAACGTCTGTAGAAGGAAAAAGCAAATCTCTAGAAAAGATATTAATGAGAAGAGGCTGTTCCATGAGAAGAGGCTGTTCCATGAAGAGACTGGAGAGCAGCATGGAAGGAGGTGGTGAGCTGGCATCTGGTGAAGCAAAAGGCATTATATATATTAAAGGAAACATGACAGTGTTTCACATCCCAGATCAGTAATACAACACATGGCCCAGTATAAACATTACTGATACATTCTGGATGAACTATTTGAAAATCAATTCCTCCAGCACACTCTGACCCGAGCGCTAGTCCTCCTGGCACCGTTGAAACCACTTAGATATATGCAATTCTGGTAGGGAAGGAACATATCCACTGGCATATTGGGGGCCAGGTGATTGCTAGCCCAGCGGTGAGACACTGCTGGTACAGCATACGAAGGGGATTTAGTCCGTATTCCTCCAACACAGAACAGAGCCAGCAGGCAGGAGATTGGGACTAAACAAAAAATGCTGGCAAGTGGCCATTCTAGTGTTTAGCACCTAAGGGTGCAGGCAAGATGAGACAGGCAGGGGAGGCTACCATGCCTTGGGTAGCCTTACCCCTGGCCTAAGCAGCCGGGCCACGCAATATAGTGGCTCATGTGTCTGGTGCCTGCCAGATGTTCCCCCTGCCCCAAAGTGGCGCTAACAGCTGGCTGCTATGTGACATGTCCTCAGAAAAATTCTGAGGACGTGCTTCCCCGTGACCATGTGCCCAGTTTGGTGGTGGCAACAACTGCCTGTCACCAGACTGCGCAGGGATTGGGCCCCTGCAGCTTGTCTGGCTGCACCCCCTGTGTCAGTGTGGCGTAGCCTAGGCCCACCTCCCTGTACACATTGGGGGAAATCCCATGCCCTGCACACGCTGCACACATCCTGCGTACGCGCATGTGTGTGCAAACCGCATGCATCTCCATAGGGATTACATTGTGTGGATCCCGTGTGGGACCTACATGGATTCCGCTTGGGAGTGTGGCTAATGATAGGATGTCACAGGGCTGGGCCTGGAGGAAGGTGTTAATCTAAGAGTGGCACAATATAGCCCTCAGATTATTTAGTACATCAATTGCTAACCATTCAACTTCAAAGGAATTTATCAGAATACATGGTGATGCTCTGCAATGGTTGGAAGAGATGGGTGGTATTCCTCTTCATGTGAGCAAGCCTGCTAAAGTCCACCTAATAGATGTTAAAATCCCCCTAACTGTTCTCCCCTATAATATACATGTTAGGCTTCATAATAAATATAGACAGTCAAAGAGGGAGGCACCTGCAGACATTTTGGAGCCAGCCCAGGTTAGCACCTGGGCTGCAGGGCCCTGTTGCAAGCTAGCCTTTGCAAGAATCCAATCCCTTCTCCATGGTGCACACTTTTCAAATAGCCATGTTCTGATCCTTGCCCAAAAGATTAAGGCTGACACTTTCCAAAATAGATGCAAAGACTGCAGGTGTGGTTTTGTGCCCATGATTAAATACAGAAGCAATTATTTATGCCTGCAACTGCATCCAGATAGAAATCTAGCCTCCTGTTTACAATTACAAATCCAGGAAGCTAAGATTCTAAACAAATGCAGATAAGGCCGCAGATAAGGCTACAGATAATTATACCTGCAATTTTGCTTCCACATCTAATTTCAAATGCAAAACTGTCTCTCCAGTACTGAGAGCCCACACCAGGACCGGGCTACAAATCAGGGCCTGTGTTACCTGGTCCAAGTCATTTCGTAGGGCAATTTTGCTTGTTAAAAGTTCATGGGCAAGGTCATCGTTCTCCTGTTCCAGCCGCATGCTGGCTTCCTGGAGTCTGCGATTCTCCCTCTGCAAAAGAGAGAGGAACAACCAGAGGAGAAAGTTAATTCTGGCCAATTGCAAAGGAAGAGACAAAACAGACAGTAAATTTATTTGGTGTGTATAACCAAGAAGACAGGAGTAGCATATTAAGGCAGAATTGCTGCTTTGGGAAGAACAGTGAATTAAGCCAGCAGTGCAGATGCAGAATCCCATCTGACAGGGCCTATTTAGAAAAACAAAGACAAACAGTTACAGAAATGTACCTTGGAAGATGTAATTACAATTCTATCCCTACGGTCCTTCTTATAAAGTAGCTGACTGTTTATGTTTGGGAGACAGAAATGACACTCTGATTGTAGGGTTTCTCTGTTGAGAGCTAATGCACTCTACTCGCATGGTATAATCAAACGGAGTGGGGGAGATAATAAAACTATACACAGGACGCAATGATAATGGAACTAGGGGCATTATTAAGAGACGTTTTAAAGAGCTGACTCTGTCCTGTTCAATTTTAATAAATCTTGGTCTCAAGTTTCAGCCTCTGCCACTTCAGAAAAAAGTAGCACATATTAATGAACTTCTCTACTGCTCAAGTGACTTGTACTCTCCATCCTCTCAGCTCTCTTCAGAGCTCAAGCCATGAGTACTAATGCTGCATGCATGTGCTAAAGCCACCTGTTGAAGAAGAGTGCAAAGGAAATTAACTTCTCTTTCTAAAATATGTGCAAAGCTTCAGAAGTAATGGCTCAGAGATCCACACTGCTCTGAGCCTTCTGCAGCCACTTCACCTGTGCAAAGTAGCTGTGAAATGCTATCAAATAAGAATACAAGTACATTAGGGGAGAAGAGGAAGAGTTGCAATAATTCCTTCTCCAGGGCTGAAACTATTTTTAAAGCTGGGATCAATTGGCAAACATGCAGCTACAGAGGGCTATGAATAGAGGCTCCTGACAGGAAGGCTAGTATGAGCAGAATGCAAAAGTGAAAAAACAATACAGACCCATATCAACTGGCTTTGCAAAGAACAATGGATTTGCTTGCCTCAGTACTGTATGGGACCTCCAGTATTTCATAACAAGATGGGGCCTGGGAGAATTTATGAGCTAAGTAAAATAAAGAAAAAAATGTCCCATTTTTATTAAGAATCCACTTACAGCTGGAGAGAAGGAAAATCCCCCAAACTAAGCTTGAAGACAGATAATAGGATCACTTATGCCTATTGGGTCAAACAAATGGAAGACACAGCAGTATCTAACAATAAGAGGCCAACTCTGAGTTACTCAACTAATGCATTATTACAAAACATGAAGAATCCCTGAACCCACAGCACAAACAATAGTCAGGTACTGACTTTATCCTGCCCCTGGTCTGCGGAGACCATTCCTGAACATTCCTCTCAAGAGAGCAGAACAATCCTGCTCTTGTTCCAATGTTTGCCTAATACCATTACCTACAGCTCAAAAAGGATGTTAAAAATTTCTCTTTCATAGCTCTAAGCAGCTTCCTCAGTGCCAGGAAGTAGAGCCCTTTCAGATACTTCGTCTCCGGTGTCCTCACTTGAGCGCCTGCACTACAGAATATGGGAAAGTAAATTTGTTTTCCTTTTAAAGGAGATCATCCATTAAATAACCCGTTACACTCTCACAGAACCCTTAAGTGAATGGCCTATTTCTTGTGGCTTGACACAGGTTAAGTAAGCATTGCAAAAACATACGGCTCTCCAGGCTTTTATTTAAATCACACTGTACCCTTCTACAGACATAATTTTTTTATCCTTACCTAAAGCTGTTCAGGTAAGGTTAATGTGTACTTCAATATAAAGCTAAATTACACACTTCATAAAAAAGTTATCAAGGGTCTTTAGTACAGTATTTTGTCCACTGGCAAAAAAGCTGCCTGACAGAACATATTCTATCAAAGAGAGACTTGCATTCACAAAATGTCTAGCTTGTTAAAAACAGATATACCAAAATTACTAACATATCAATGCACCTCAGGAAGAAGTCAGCTGATCTCTTTACAGATTTGTGTGAAGTAACCCTGAAAGATGGTTTGCATTCTTTGCTATGCTTTTGCCAAAAGCTTCAGTGTTTACAAAGCAAGCAGCAAAGACGTGAAGTTTCAGACTCCTGCTCTGCACTCACAGACAGGTGGCAAAGCAAGCTGTTTGGTTGGAAATGCAGTGTCCTCCTCCTAAACAGGAACCTAAAAGACAAATTTTAAAATGGATGTGACCAATCTAGCTTGCAGAAAGCTGCTGGCCACCACCTAACTACAGCTTCTGGGGTTCAATATAATTACTCATTATCAAGGTCACTGCAAAGCTACCTTTATTATTTTCCTTTACCTTCAAACAAGAGTGCTAATTGCCTTGTTTTCTACAACTCCCCACCCCCCAAGAAAGAATTGTCTACTTCCTGAGGAAGAAATTACAAAATCTATATAAGCTAGAGAAACAATTACAAACAAAAAGGGGAAGAAAGTAAATTACACATCATAAGAAAGGTGGCTAATTTTCTTCTTCTGAAGTGTCTTACAGAGCTTTACGGCCTCCTTTGCAAGGGGAAAGAAGTTTAATTCAACTCTCTTTAGCCACTGCCACGACACACTGGAGTCAAGACATTTACAAACTCACATAAGCCAACTATAGACAGAGCTGCTAGAAGTTGTAGACGCATAAACAGAGACTTCCTTCCCTTGTCTCAGATGTGCTGTGTTTAAAAATGTTTACTGGCTACACTTAAAATGCCCGTGTTTGTGGAAACTGACTGACACCCAACAGTATTGTTAAAACCAATACAGCTTTCCAAATTGGCCTCCTACCCCAGATCACAGCTGCAGTTGTGGAAGTTTTGGGTTCCTGTATTTAATGAGGAGGATGCAGCATTTCCAAAACAGATGAACACCAAGTTCACATACATGCATTCACAAATAGAACTTACCTCCTGCAAAGTTACACACCAACTACTGCTTTCAATCATAGGTGTAAAGTAAGTGAAAACAGATATATCCAGTGAAATTTAAATACCAATAAAAATAATTAGGAAGTAAGAAACGAAGCTCTAACTTGCTAATTCTTCTCTGGGGCTTTCTGACTTTTGTTTATAGAAGATACAGTCTATTCCAGTTACTGTTCAGTGAAGTAAATATTTGATTGAAAGAAGGAAGCAGACTTGAAGCCAGACGGGCACATCCCAGCTCAGAAAGACTGAGAAACTAAACTCCACCCTCTACTGCCCTCATCTAGCATGAAGGATGAAGAGACAGGATTAGCCATGATGATGCAAATTGTTTTCACCGCTGCTCCTAAAGCTGGGTGTGACTCACAGTGCACGAAACCTTGCTAAACATCTTCATTTTCATGTTTCATTGCGATAGAAGCAGATCTTTGAACATGGAGAGTTAAGTTTTTTATTGAAAGTAATTAAAAGATTGCTTAAATTTTTTGGATACCAATGGGCTAAAGTGTCGATGATTCAGTCCAAAGCAGTTAATTATGCAGTTAATTCCAAGATGGAATAATTGAGAATGTAAACTGGCTAAAAATCTCAACGCTTTCAAGGAAACACCAACCGGGAAAGTTGCACAAAGTTTTTCATTGTGTTCTCTATTACTTTGAGGAATTCTTGACTTGTCTTTTAAAGAGCTATTCTTCTAAGGTGGTGTAATGCAGTTGTTTGTTTGTTTGTTTTTTAAAAAAGGGAAAAAGAGAAGAAGAAAAGGCAATGCAGAAATCATGTTTCTTCTCATGCAGTAAGGGATACCAGCCCAGTCCCATCACAAAAATAAAAATTACTGGAGTGTTCACGGTTATTACTTACTGACATTTCTAACATACAAAACACCAATACATACAGATATGCAGCAATACTAATAAATATGTTCTTCAGTTACATTAAAGAATTCATGCAGGCATATGCATCTACATGCTCAGATCTTACTGCCAGCTACACTGAGTAATATTAGGACATAGGTAATTTTACTAACTTGATGGCATCAGTTCAGTTCATTGGTACTTTTACTGGCAGGACAAGCTGAACAAGTGTTGTCAAACATCTTCAGTAAGTGGCATAAATCAAAATGTTTTAAAATTGAAGTAGGATCACATTGTAGGAACAGGAAGAATATTGTGCCAAGCTTATCACAATAAAGTACACAGTGTGATGAGATTTGTGTTAATATATGTGATTCCAGTCCTGAACTCCATTTGGGTGGCTGGGCCCTTTTACATCCATTTAAGTAAGCTGGGTCAAGGGGTTCCTACGTGGACTGGAACATTTCTATAACTTTACGTGCTGCCCTGAACCTCCAGGGATGGGCAGGATAAAAATCCAATTCCTTTTTTTTTTTTTTTGCAGGAGTTGGCCTTTCTACCACCAGGGCATCCCAGAGGAGTAGCAAGGTTTCCATGGGCCCAGGTGCAAAAGAATGAATGTGTCCCTCTCCTCACCTGCTCCACCAGCCAGACCACAGAGATGCTCAGTGTGACACTCCCACTCATACACCCCCAGACATACATGCACTTTCTATCATACACACGCTTCCTCAGATACCTCCTCCTGAATGTACTCTCCCCTTCCCGCCCCCCCACCCCCACATGCATACATGCACTCGGAGCACTTCACAACATTAGTACAATAAAGCCAACAAAACAACTTAAAATCCATGTAAGATCAGTCTAAAACCATTTAAAAGGGACAGTAAAGGGGGGGGGATTCATTAAAGGGAACCAATAGTGGATTCTCTAAAGAAACCTGGAGAATAAGAGAGTCACATACATGCACCCCCACTCCCCCACCGTCTCTCTCTCTCTCTCTCTCACACACACACACACACACACACACACACACTCATGAGACTTATTCCACAGGTTGCCAGTGCTCTGCTCTTGAGGCAGAGTGGCTTCCCCTCCTCCACACTCTGGCTGGGGTCATGGCAGAATGACTTGCCTCCTCTGACAACACCCCCTCTCAAGCAGAGCCCATGGCTTCCCCCAGAGACACACACCTCTCAAGCAAGCCACTAATTCCATCCGCTACCAAGACTCCAGGAGCTCCAATAGGACCAACTGGTTCCCTTTAAATTCCGCATGTGCCTCCAAACCCAGGCATAACTAGCAGAGCGCCCAACGCATTGCTTCTGACTGAGCCATTTCCCAGACTTGCTCCCACCCTGCCTTTTCTCTCTGCTGGTTGTGCCTGGACTGGAGGAATGCAGAGAGTTTAACGAAGCACCAGCAAGAAGGATTGGTCACCATGGGAAGAGGGAGTGGACTGCTGGGATCCTGGCCCCAATAGCTGGCCGCAGAGTTGGAGGTGATGGAGAGCTCCTGACTCCTGCTGGGGGTTTGTGGGCCCCTCACATTGCGGAGCCCAGGGATAGCTGCGCCTGCTGTCCCTATCATAGCTATGGCCTTGAAGCATCCCTGAAATCCATGTGAGACTTGAGAAATTCACAGAGCTCTGAAAATGGAAGCAATATTTAGCTTAATTATCTTGCTGCTTTTTCTGGCTTTGTTTGAACTAAGGCCCCTTTTAGTGCGGCGGTATCAATCGAGGTATTTAATTCGCGCACTTTTAAAATGCGCCTCCGCCGTAATAGGCGCATATTAAGCCACTTCCGCCTCGTCTAATTAGACCAGGCGGAAGTTTCAAAATATGCGCGCCGCCGAGGCGAATGATACCGCCGCACGTCTAAAAGGGGCCTGAGAGTCAGTAAATGTACAGAAGGTTGCATTTCTGCAAAAGCTATTTGTTAAAAATGACAGATGTTCTACTTATCTGAATGTAAAAATCAGAGATGGCAAAATTATCCTGCTGCTGAAATGTGCCTGTAGGAACCCAGTTTTTCTAAATAAAATATTTCTATGTTGACAAAGAAATAAAACATTCTGCAAAGTAAATTTCAGATCGCTGGTTCTGAATACTAATTCTAATGGCTGAATGCAAAGCCTGACACAAGTACCATGTAAGGTCTGAGCATGCCCATTAGCTCTCTTACACAGCACAGGGCCTTTGACACACTGCACTGCATTGCTTGCACTCAGTCTTTTTGCAGAATCTGGCTAGGTCAGTAATCTCAGAACTCACAGATGGTCTGGGACTGGACAGCTCTTAAAATCTAATAATCATAAATTTAGAAATTATCTGCTCTTTAAAGGGATGCTTGCAAACTGTTTTATCACATGCCACTTAGCTTGGGGGAAAATATTAGAGATTGAAATCTTTTTTAAAGAAAGATATTTTCCTGTAGAAAAATTCAAGTCGGAGGCAGACTGTTCCTCTGGAATTCCACATGTAGGGATGATAAAGAAAAATATATTAGTGACTCCATTCCTTATCATTATTATTAGCAAGCATTTATATAGTGCCAACAATGTACCTGGCGCTTTACAAATTAATGGAGCAGTCTCTGCCCTAGGGCTTACAATCTGAGACACCAGGGGGGAGGGGAGGGGAGACGAAGGGAGGGGAACAGAGGGAGACACAAGGAGTGTAACATTCACGAAAATGTGAGGTGCCAGCTGCACGTGCTTGGCTTGGTTACATCGAGAATAATGGCTGGCTGGTCTGTGTGGTGAGGATTGTACTGTTGTCATGCATGCCCCCCCCTGCATGCACTGCACAGGAGGGGCTTATTGCATTTTGAGGGAGAGAGCAGAGAACCTGCCATTTCCAAGCTGTTTATCTCTCCATGGCTATGACTGAGTAGCCACAAGAAAATGGTGCTAATAGCAACATGGCTTCTGCTAACGGCCTTATTGCTCAGGGAGGTGAGGCTAGCTAAACACACAGCCAGCTGCTAGCTTGATTGGTCTTCAACTCTTCCTCCCCTCCAGTGTCTCTGAAAAGGAAGTTATTACTATTGCTGAGGGACCTTATTACTGACATTCAGCACAGTTTTAAACAGGCAGGTTGTCTGTCCATATCTTACTGTTCTCTTCAAATCTACACAGTCAAAGGAACAAGGAACAAAACAAGAGGTTGTGGATTGTGGCCAAATAGAGCAGAAAACCAATAAATATGATTATTTCAAAAAAGGGATCTTATTCAGCACTCTCACTTGCATTCTTGTTCACTAACGTAGACTTATTTTTAAAAATAATACATAAAACCTATGCCATATTCCTTTAAAAGCTATATTAAAATGCACTAACAAATCAAGAAATATCAAAATGTATAGGTTAGTGAATAACCTTAGCCTGCCCTCTTACTCATAAGTATTATGTCACAGGTTCTTTTTACACGAGACACAATGCCCCATGCCCACACAGATCCACTGCGTGGGCATGGTTGGGGGCCACCCGTGTAACTGCTGCGGTGGGGGTGCATGCGCACTCCCGTGCAACGCCCATCTCCCACGCATGGAGCAACCACCAAAAACAGCAATTGGTTCGTGCGTGTAGGTGGGTGGAGATGGGTGTGCGCTTGTGTACCCGTTCCCTACCCACTGTCCCCGCACCGCAGCGCACACCCATTCCCCCCCAACCCATGCCCGTATGAAAAGGGCCACAGTCTTCAATTACACACCATTCCTCATTAGAATACATTTCTGTACAGCCTTAGCCATTCTGTAAAACCTATTATTCTGCATATACCAGAGAGTCCATGAACTTCAGGTATATGGAAAATGCACAGAAAATACAGCTTAACATACTAAATGCAACCCTGCACAATAGAATAAATTTGTTGGCACATAGGCTTCAGTTTTTGTGGCCTATAAGTCAAGTTTACGTTAACTGCCTTATTCTTCAGGTGCTGAACTGCTGATTGTGGGGAAAATGTATTTACTTTAATTTGTATCCCACCCTTTCCCTTCGGCTCAGCTCAGGGTGGCTCACATTTCAACTTTATTAACTTTAACAATTAACATTAAACAAACAGTCCTCACAACAACCTGGTGAGGTAGGTTAGGCTGAGAGATCTGTGATGGGTCACCCACTGAGTTCTTGGCTAAGGGGAGTCTTGAACCCAGGGAAGGCAGATCTTGAACCAGGGGCTTTCCCCCGCCCCCCCCCCCGCCCGCCCGCCCGCCCGCCATCTCCTGGGCCCATTACTACGCCACTAACTAATACACAAAACAAGCTCTCTCACGCACTCACTTAGGAATGAATGAGGGTCCTAAATCTGTTTGTTTTTCTTTAAAACAAACAAACAAAAAACACTTTCAGAAAAGAGACTTAGAGTCAAAAAAGCCTAAGTCACTATAATGAAATTTATGACGACAACAATGAAATGGCCAGTTCCCTTAAATACATGGTTAAATCATTAAGCTTTTCATCATACAGGGCAACCACTGTTAAAGATGAAAGCACTGTCTTGTGGTGAAACATTAACAGCTTAGCTGGGTGTTCTGGGTTTGCCAGAGTGGAACCAAGACCTCCCTGCATTGGAACACAACGACAGTGCTAAGGGCATGCAGAGCCCTGCTGACCCCCTATGAGGTTCCTTGAAGGGACAAGGATCTTACTAAATCTTCTCAGTACAGGACTGGGACTGTAATTTGCAACAAATATTTAACTCAGACTCTTGCCTTCCCATTCCCTCTTCACACTGGTGCATGAACAGAGCCTCACACTTATCTGTTATTTGGAATTATGCTTAATGGGTTTCAGTGCATGCTGAAGACTAATGGCCCAAATTCCAAGTTAATGAGTGAATGTGAAGTATAGCAGGGACTGAGTTGCCTGCCTTGCACAGCCACAGCCTGCCTGCAGTGAGAATGCACTGAGCTGTAGACATCCCTGGTGGTGCATACTAGTCTATGTAAAATGTTGAGGTTTGGTCTAGTGTGGAAAGGGCATAGCTACCATAGGGACAGGCGGGACATTTGTTTTGGGGCCCATGCTAGTGGGGGCCCCCAGAAATGATCCCTATGGTAGCTAAGCCTAAGGGCCCCCACAACAATCCCTCCTACTCACACTCACACCGGTGCTCTGAGTGACTGTATTTCCCATTTGGACCCGCTGTGCTGCCGCTGGGACCCATTGGAAGTGGACATTCTGTGCTGCTGCCCACCCCCCACCCCACCTGGCACCCACCTTCAGCTGCACAGCGTGGGAAGCAAGCAAGCAAGCTGTGTGTGTGAGCTGGTGTTTGGGAGGAGAGCACGAGGCAGGCCAAGGAGAGTCTTGAGCAGCTGCTGTGCTGAGCTCTGTCGGGGGTGGGGTGGGGGGTGTACACCTTTTGAAGGCAACAAGTATGTCCTGAGAGTACATGTGCGGAGTGGACAAATAACCAGCAGAGCGGACTCAGTCTCAGCGACAGAGTGAAGCGAGGCTGGAGGATCTCTGAACTGTAGTCAATCAGAGCAAGGAAAAGGAAGGCATGGGCCTCTGGGCCCTAGCCCCTGCCACAGTGCGTGTCACACCCCCTTCCTTCCGAACTTAAGGGGAGTCAGTCAGAGTCAGTCCCTCCCCACTGCACTGTCCAAGTCGGCCGAGAATGTGAGGAGGACTCGGAGGCTGGTCCGCTCCCTGTGCTGCCTCCTTCAGCGGACTGTCTACAGGTGGGGCAGTGGAGGCAGGTGAGTGGTGCATATTTCTGAATGCTGGCAGAAGAGATGGCATAGAGCTGATAACCCAGCTACTTCTTCTGCAAGTTCAGGAGGAGGCAGGAGACAAAAAACCAAACAAACAAAAAACACTCACCATCTTGCCTTCCTTGCTGGCAGGCACTCCATCTGACTCGGAGCCAGACTGTTGGCCCACCCCGCTGGTTGGCCCCTCACTTGAAGTGAAGGCCAGCCTGCCTGCCAGAGCCAGAACCCCAGATCCCGGAGGCATTGCCCGGCGCCTGCCCTGCCTCGAGTCCAACCTCACCTGAGGTTGTGTTCAGACTCCAGATGGTGTTGCTGGAGGAGGACGCTGCACTAGGTCCAGCAGTGCAGTGGCCGTGGTTGGAGTTGGGGGAAGGAATTTTCAGGACCCAGGCAAAAGCGCCAGCAAGGAAGGCAAGGTGGTGAGTTTTGTTTTGTTTTGTTTGATTGGTTTTTTGTCTCCTGCCTTCTCCTGAACTTGCAGAAGAAGTAGCTGAATTATCAGCTCTATACCATCTCTCCTGCCAGCATTCAGGAATATGCATCTGTCCAGGACAACGAGTAACACCAGTGTGGGGCCTAAACATAGTGGACTTAGCCCATTAGGATCCACATTAGGTGTGTACTGCACAACTTGTCCATATAGCCAGCCATTGCAAAAGGAGTATCACAAATTCTACCTCAGATGTCCATAGACAAAGGGAATGTATACTCCTTTATAAGGCCACATAGTTTTTGTCCTCTCTATTGTTGGCTTTGGTTAGAAGTGAGTTATATGTTAGTGTGATTTTTTTCCTCTTAATTATTTTGCTGTAGTTGCAATATAAGGGAGAGGGACTTTGTAGCAGTAGGGCTCACTCCTCCCAGAGGAACATTACTGAAGCAGAACTGCAGGGAATATAGCTCACAGCTACTGCTACACCAAACACATACACAGTCCTTTCTAGGTCTTGCAGCCCAAGTCAGTAGGCCTTTAGACGCCCCACAATGGTGTTTTGAAGTCTGGCCTCCAATCCTCCCACTACTGGAATAAGGACACTGCAATAAGGACACTGAGGGGAGGGGAGGGGAGGGAGCGGGACAGACGAGAGGATGGTGACTGGGTTTGGTGGGTCCAAGTCCATTTCTTGTCCCTGGGCCCATTCCAACCTAGCTACACCATGTGGCATGGGGTACCCTGCATCGAAAAACTCACAGGATTAAAGCACAGTTAAACTTGGGAATCACCAATGTAGCAGCACTGCAAAAGCATAGCTCAACTGTAATCGAGTCCCAGGGGCGGATTGTGAAATCAAAGTGGCTCGGGAAAATATAGTGTTAGTGGCCCTGTGCTGGTGGCTTTGCCGCCGGCGTGCCGGAAACGGGCTAAGGGGGTGTGGCTTGGGGGCGTGGCTTGGGGTGGGCAGAGTGTACCAGATTTGGGGCCTATCGGAGCTGAGTCCCCAGACTCAGATCCTCAGCAGCCTGGCAGGGGTGAGCAGGAGGTTATGGGGGGATGGCAGGGGGGAGACTGCCACTGGTGGGGGTACTGGCCCTCATTTCAGTGCTCTGGCTCCCCAAATCACTC
>QEPC01006764.1:882446-922533 GCA_003113815.1 Sphenodon punctatus | reverse complement strand
ACCACCCTAGCCCTGTACAAAAAGAAGCCCACACAAAAACAAACAATAGCCCCCTGCGACCCCAAAGTGCTGCGCCCTTTGGCCGTGGCCTGCAGCTCAGCCGCTGTCCCCGGGGCTTTAAGCCCCCAGCTACTTCCGGGTGGGGGGATGGGGACAGGTCAGCCCCTGTGGCTGGCCTCTTTGTTCCCCCCCGATCCCCCCAAGGCTCACAGTTTGTTGTTTTTCTTCTTCCCCCACAGGGCACCGTGATCAGCAGCGGCGGCGGCACCAGGAGCAGCAGCGGAGCACCCCCCCGCCGGCGGCAGAGCCCGAAAGCCCCCTGCACCAGCAGCGAGGCAGGTAAGGATGACAAAAAAAACCCAGCAGGCTTTTAGGCAGTCTGTTCCACTGTCGAATAGCTCTTACCGTTAGGAAGTTCTTCCTAACGTTTAGCTGAAATCTGCTTTCTTGTAATTTGAGCCCATTAGTTCTAGTTCTGCCCTCAGGAACAACAAAGAACAAGCCTGCTCCATCTCCCTTCTGACAGCCCTTCAGATATCTGAAGATGGCTATCATGTCTCCCCTTAGTCTTCACTTCTCTAGACTAAACAAACCCAGCTCCTTTAACCTTTCCTCATAGGACTTGGTTTCTAGACCCCTGACCATCTTTGTCGCTCTCCTCTGAACCTGTTTCAATTTGTCAATGTCCTTCTTAAAACGCGGTGCCCAGAACTGGACACAGTACTCCAGATGAGGTCTGACCAGTGTAGAATAGAGTAAAAATAAAGGTTACTTACCAGTAACTGTTCTTCGAGACAGCTCCGCGAATTCTCACTAATGGGATTCACTTCCTGCTCCGCAGGTACCGGAAAAGCCTCTTGTCGGCAGTTTCCATGCAGAAAATGTCCTGGAAAGAACTAGAATAGGTGAGGGCTCCGCCCCTCCTCCCTCCCCGGGCTCCAGTTCACGCGAGAGCGGGAGGCTATAAGGGGGGAGGAGCCCTCACCGCCTCAGTTCCTTCCAATCCCATCCCAGGAAGACCGACAGGTACCTCCGAGACAGAGGGGAAGGCTGGGCGGGTCGTGAGAATTCGCGGAGCTCTCTCGAAGAATAGAGTTACTGGTAAGTAACCTCTATTTCTTCTTTGAGGATCTCTGCGATTCTCACTAATAGGAGAGTGAAAAGCAGAGAGAAAGACTTACCTCTGGCGGAGGGAGTCAAGGTGGTCAGTGAAGGATGGTTTGCAATACTGCTCTGCCAAGGCCGGACTCAGACTTTGCGGCCAAATCCAGCGAGTAGTGCTTGGTGAAAGTATGCACAGAGGCCCACGTGGCTGCTTTACAGATGTCCTGTATAGGAACTCCACGGAAGTAGGCAATCAAAGAGGCAACTGCTCTGGTAGAATGAGCACGAAGGTGGGAAGGAGGAAGACTGAGCAAAACCCACTTAGAAAGTCTCTGGGATGTGAGTTTCACTCCAATACGTTGACCACCGCAGGATATGAACAGGGCATCCGAAGCTCTGAAGGGGCGAGTGCGAGAAAGGTAGAATGAGAGCGCCCGTTTGACATCCAGTGTATGGAAAACTCTGTCTGTAGGGGAAGAATGCGGCCTAGGAAAAAATACAGGCAAGGAGATGATCTGGTTGAGATGAAAGGGGGAGACAACTTTAGGAGTGAATGAAGGGTCCGTTCTGAGGTCCACTCTATCGAGGTGGAAAACGGTATAAGGAGGGGAGGCCCGAAGCGCGGATAGTTCAGAGACTCTCCTAGCAGATGTGATAGCCAATAATAAAGCAGTTTTAATAGACAGGTTTCTCCAGGGACGAGGATGCCATAGGCTCGAAGGGAGGATCTATTAGCTTGGTGAGGATGAGATTCAAGCCCCATGGTTGTGTAGGTTGGGAGGTCGGGGGGAAGGAGTTGACTAGACCCCTCCAGAAGGTCCTCATGAGGGAATACAAAAACAAAATCTCTGTGCCCGGAGGGCGGAGGCGAGAGGACAGCACAGCAAGGTGTACCTTGAGTGAAGATATAGATAGGCCCAAACTGTGGAGGTGTAACAGATACCGGAAGACGTGGTTCATCGACAAATTGTGTAATTCGCAGGGTAGAGTCGTGCACCAAGACACGAAGCGTTTCCATTTTGCAGAGTAACGCGCCCGGGTCAATGGGCGATGGGAGTTAAGCAAGATCCTAGCCACTTCGGGGGAGGCATCATGTACTAAAACTTGATGAGTCAGGCGAATAGGTGGAGCGACCGGAGGTCGTGATGGAGGATCGACCCCATGTCCTTCGAAAGAAGATCGGGAAGGAGAGGGAGATGGACTACGTCGATGGTGATGGTCCGAAGAGTTTGGTACCAGGGCTGGCGAGGCCACGCCGGGACTATCAGGATGACGTGAGCCTGGTCCGTCTGGATTTTGTGGCGGACTCTGTATAGGAGAGGGATGGGAGGAAAGGCATATAGCAAGGGCCCTCTCCAAGAAATGGCGAAGGCGTCAGAGATCAGTTCTGGATCGTATCCTGCCCTGTTGCAAAACTTTGGAAGTTTTGCATTCTCTTGCGAGGTGAAAAGATCGGTGGTGGGGGTGCCCCAAAGATGAAAGATCTATGAAAGGATGTGGTCGCTGAGGGTCCACTCGTGTTGGTCGGTGGATTTGCGTCTGAGCTGGTCTGCTAGGGAGTTGTCCTGTCCTGCTAGGTGTATAGCGTGTAGGTGTATGTTGTGACGGATACACCACGTCCAGATGGTTTGTGTCTCTAAGGAGAGAAGGGTAGATCTTGCACCTCCCTGTTTGTTGATATACCACACTGCTGTGGCGTTGTCCGTGAGGACTAGAACGTTGTGGTTTTTGACGATGTTGAGGAGAGCAGCCAGTGCCCATCTGATGGCACGCAGTTCCAATAGGTTGATGTGCATGCGCGTCTCTTTTGGGGACCACAGACCATGCACAGTGAGTTCGTTGATGTGGGCACCCCATCCTGTGAGTGACACATCCGTTGTGAGGGAGATGTGCATCAGGGGAGGGTCGAAGGGCATGCTGGTGAGTACGTGTTGGGGACAAGTCCACCAAATGAGGTCATGAGACTTCTTGCGGGATCGTGATGTTCATGGAGAGAGGATGGCGAGTGGGATCGTAGATACTTGCGAGCCATTGCAGTAGCGTTCGGAAGTGGAGACGAGCGTAAGGAGTCACTGAAGTGGTAGCTGCCATCAAGCCCTGGAGACGGAGAAAGAATCGTGCCGGTCTCCTGGGTTTCGTCTGAAGAGGTAAGATTGCTGCAAGCAGGTCGTGGAACCTGTTGTTGGGTAGGAAGGCCCTTGTTAGATTGGTGTCGAGGACGGCCCCTATAAATTGAAGTCGCTGTGTTGGGATGAGGAGATTTCTTGTAATTTATGATACACCCCAGATCCTGCAGGGTCTTTAGTGCCAAGTTGAGATGGGTTGTTAACGTACGTGAGGATGGAGCCACAAACAGCCAGTCGTCCAAGTACGGGAACACTCGTATGCCTAGAATTCTGAGGTGGGCTGCGACCACTGCCACGCACTTTGTGAACACCCTGGGGGCTGTAGACAGGCCGAAGGGGATACTGGAAGTGACAATTTCCTACAAGAAAACATAAGTAGTGTCGATAAGGGACTTTAACGGAAATATGAAAGTAGGCATCCTTAAGGTCAAGGGAGGCCATCCAATCTCCTTCTTGAAGGCCCAGATAGATAATGGGAAGGGAGGTCATGCGAAATCTAAACCTCCGGATATACTTGTTTAGATGGCGAAGGTCGAGTATAGGCCGGAAGCTCGTGTCCTTTTTAGGGACGAGAAAATACTTAGAATAGAACACGGTATTACGCTGAGACTGTGGTACTTCTTCAATAGCCCCCTTGGAGATAAGTTCCTGGATCTGAAGCAGTATTTCAGATTTGGGGGGGGGGGGAAGGGGTGGGGGAGGAGAATCGGGCGGTAGAGAGTGGAACTGGATAGAGTACCCACAGGCGATGATCTCTCTAACCCAACGGTCTGAGGTGAGTGAGGCCCAAAGATGGTAGAAGGGCCGGAGACGGTTACGGAAAGGAGGAGGTTGAAGAGAAACTCCCTTGACCTGGACAGCCTCAAAACCGCTGCTTGGAAAGGAGTCCAGCAGACGAGGTAGAGGATGACTTGCCCCTGCCCCTCTGTTTTTGGAAGCACCTTTGGGGCTGGGTGGAAGATGGCTGTTGCTGCCGGAACTGGGGCAAAAACCTCCGATTGCCCTGAGAGGATAGGTAGCGCTGTCTAGATTGGTACGGGTGGTAAGCATAGGAGGTGGAGGAGGGGTAAAAGGACCTTTTCCTAACGGAGCGAATTACCCCTGTGGACCTGGCAGTCTGGCACATTTCTGTCACCTTTTTTAAGGTGTCATCAGTGGAGGCTGCAAATAGACCCTCCCCATCGAAGGGAAGGTCCTTGATGCGGGCCTTGTTTTCGGGGGCTAGGGCGGTAGAGCGTGGCCAAGCATGGCATCTAAGAGTGACAGCAGAGGCTATACCTCTGATATTGGCATCAGCTATATGCATATTGGCTGTCAATTGAAATCTGGCTATCTGCATTCCCTCTTGTTGAAGGGCTAAGATCTGGGCCGGATCGGAGGCCCTACTCAATTGGGTCCAAAGCCAGTGCTGGTACCCACAAAGGGCTGAGCTGTAGTTGGCAGCTCGGAGAGAGAGAGTCTCAGAGGAGAAAATTGTTCGGCCTAATACATCCAGGCATCTACCCTCCTTGTCAGCAGGGGACGTTTGGAGGCCACCTGCCCTAGACTTTAGGGAAGCAGCTGCTATTACCAGGGAGTTGGGGACAGGGGGTCTGTAAAACATCTCAGCTCCCTCTCTGGGTATGGCATAAAGAGTATCCGCCAACTTAATGGTGGGTAGGGCGGAGGTGGGTTTGGCCCACATGGATTTGGAGGGCTCTAATAACTGGTCTAGGATGGGTAGCATAATTTGCCCTGAATCCCCGGATCCTAGGATCCCAAAGACTGGTCCAGATTGAGATTTTTTAACATTCTTGGTAGGTAGGTTGGGGAGAGCAGAGGTTAGCCTCCTAAGCATTACCTGAAAGGCCTTGGTGTCCTCGGTGGAGAGGGAGGACATGAGGTCCGCTATAGCATCGGGGTGGTGGTGTTGAGATCGTTTCATCCTCATCCTGTAAAGAAGAGGAGGACACAGAGCCGGCACTCTCGGACGAGACTTTGTGCTCTTGCTCCAATGGTATAGAAACGGATGCGTCTCTCGCCGGGGCTAGCAGCGAGTCTAGGAGAGATGGTCCTCTCATTGGGTCTAACCTCGGTTGTGGATAAGCGGTGTTGGGAGGGTACTGGAACCTGTTGTGGCAGTAGAGGCAGATGTGGTACCGATGGTACCGTCGGTACCAGAGGTTGCCGGGCACTATGGTGGCATGAAGGTCTGGGAGAGTCCAGAGGAGGCCTGGAGACCATAGTCGTTGGTGGTGCCCTAGGCAGTGCCGGGGGCATGAACTGAGATGGCGGCAGGGGGAGGGCCTGCTGGTCGAAGGTGGAAAAGTCCCCTTCATAGTGCGAAGGAGAACGTGATGGGTGTCCATGGTACCGGTATTCGCGGTGATCGTAGCCATGGTAGTGGGCTGGATCGGGCCGGCGGTACCTGGTGAAGTCATCATGGCGGTACCGGAAGTCGTCCTGAGGGGAGCAGCAGGAGCACGGTGAATGGAAGCAATGATCCCGAGATAAGCGAAGTGATCTTTCATAAAAGAAAGGTCCCGGGCACTGGTTAAGATCAGTCTCGTCTCTATATATGGAGCCCGAGAGGGACCGGTGATGCCTCTGAGATCCCTGGAGGAGGGGATGAGAGGCCATTAAGTCAGAGTCATGACGCTCCGATAAGGAAAGTGGAGAGGCCTGCTGTGTGGTCGATGCCATCAGTGCTGATACTGCCGGTGTGGTTATGTTGGGTACCGGAGGTGCCAGAGTCGTCTCCGCCCTAGCCAGGGCTGGAGGAGATGTGGTGACCCACGACGGTACCGGAATTAACGCTGCCCTAGCCAGGGCAGGCGTTGGGGAGGATGGTCCCGGTGCTGGTTGGGAGAACACGGTCTCAACCAGGAGTGGCCGCAGAGCCGCTTCATCGGCGCTGCGGGACCGCTTCTTCTTTTTCTTGTGCTTGCCCTGGTGCTTATGGCGATCCTTAGAGGATGTTACCGCAGTACCGGTACCGGTGGAACTGGTGGAGCCGGCGGTCACAGAGTGTGAGGCGGTAGCAGCGGTAACCGAGTGCGAGACCGCTCGCAGCTCTGGAGAGATCCATCTGGGGGCTAGCCCCTGCGGTTGCGCAGCAGCAACAGCAGGAGGATCCATTCGCGCCAAACAGGAAGAGAGCGACAAAGGCCCGTCTTCACCGCCCTGGAGAGCCTTTTTAGTCAAAAGTTCCTGCAGCCGCTGGACTGGGGGACTTAAGTAAAGTACCCAGGCATAAAGCCCTGTACGGGGATTATTTCAACTGCTCCCAAGAAAAATATCTTGGGAATTACTTCGTAAACCAGCAGTACAGAAGGCAAGGACTGGGGGACTTAAGTAAAGTACCCGGGCATAAAGCCCTGTACGGGGATTATTTCAACTGCTCCCAAGAAAAACGGCGTATTGCCACACGTTGCCCTGTTTCCTCCTGGTGATTGACCCTCATCAGCCGGACACAGAGCAACATACTTGTTGAAACCAGACACCTGTTTGCTGTCTTGGTGAAAGTAAAATTAGAGCAACATATTTGTTGAAACCTGACACCCATTTGCTGTCTTGGTGAAAGTGCAATTAAGGCTTAATCCTTCTCAGTGGAAATACTAAAATTCATTTTGCCCCAAGGGAAAGCACTTGCACTAAACATTATGCCCTGGTTCAGGAAAGATTTGCGGGAAGGGGTCCCCGTGGGAGAATGGGAGAAGGTAAAAATCCTTCCCAAGCTGTTTGAGTACATTCATGATTCAGGAAAATGCACTTGGACCGATCAGGTTTTGAGCTCCCCAATGGCTGAAGAACAGATTTTTGAAGTGTGGGATAAATATATTTCAATGTACAGTGTCAAAAAGGAGCAAAGAAAGTCTGCCATGCTTTGGTTGCTCTATTTGACCCAGAGTAACAAAAGATACAGGCAGAGACTGGAGAAAAGCAAGTCAGGAATGAGAATGTTGGTCACTCAGCTTAGAGAGCAAAGACAGGGACAACCAGACTCTCATAAGATATGCCAGGCAAAAATCCACTCTCTCACACAGCAGCTGAAGAAGGGCTTTTGTCAACCATTAAGAGGCTTCTACAGCAAGGAGTAATGGTACCAATTCAATCCACCTTTGATTCCCCAATTTGGCCAGATTTAAAGGCAGATGGTAAAACATACTGCCTCACTGTAGACTGTTGAGCCATCAATGCAAAAAAAACCCTGCAAATGCCCCCATAGTAGCCAAATTGCCCCATGTACTGGCCTCAAAGCTCCAAGTGGTTCACGGTGTTGGACCTGGCTAATTGCTTCTTTGCAATTCCCCTACACCTGGACGTTGGGGCTAGGTTTGCATTACCTACCGCAACCAGCGGGGGAGCTGTGGAGTGTGAGGGCTAACAGGAAGCCGTTAAGCGCAGCCAGGGCTCCCAATTGAAATCGACCGGCCTACCTAAAATTGACCGGACCCTGAAACCTGCGGGGCTGTTGGCGAGCGGGGGAGGAGCTACGGCACCGGGGGAAAGAAAACGGCAGTGGTGAGCAGAAGGCTGTGGGGAGCTGTGGAGTGTGTGGGCTAACAGGAAGCCGCTAAGCGCAGCCGGGGCTCCCAATTGAAATCGACCGGCCTACCTGAAATTGACCGGTCCCTGAAACCTGCGGGGCTGTTGGCGAGCGGGGGAGGAGCTACGGCACTGGGGGAAGAAAACGGCAGCGGTGGCCCATGGGCACGAGCCACGTGCACGAGCCTAAGGGCACGAGCACAAGGGCTGCTTCCCCTTGGGAGTCGCCCTTGGAGCGTCCGGAGCATAGGAGCCCCTCTTTTTTCTTTTTCTCTAGCTACATTTTTGACCTGTAGGGAAAAGTGCGCCGCAGCCTTACACAGATACATTTGGAGTCGAAATACCATCTTTATACGACGGTAATAGTGGGAAGCTAAGAGTGGAGGAGGTGCCTGTATTACAGTTCATCTGCCCATTGACTACCGGGTTAAGGGCCTTGTGGACAATAACAACAATTTGTATGTTTTGGGGGGTGTTATACCTTTCCTTGTTATGGTTTTATGACTATAACTGGGTACAGTTTTTGTGTTTTGTCTATTTTTGGTTAAGAGATATCATGATCCTAATGTTTGGGGATATGATTTGCCATTAATTTATATTGTTAAAGGTACCTAGGGGATTGCTTTAAGGTCGGGGAAATCGTTGGGGGATTGTGACCTACCTGGAATTTCCTTTAAGTAAGGTGTTTTGGTGAACCCATTTTCTGAACTTGTTTATTAGCACAGAACTTGTCCTTGAGTGCTGCTAGTATTAATATATAGACATAGGAGCAAGACCTTAGGGTGTTTGAGGAAATGACTGCCCAAAAACGATCTAGAAGGGAGATTCCAATTTCCCCGGTATCAAACATGCCTAAATAAAGAAGAATTGAATCTTACTTTTTAGATAAAACAGAATCTGCAGGCCCTAGGGATATGGCAGCCAGTGGGTCTGAAGGTCATCCTGTGCAATTCAATTCCTTACATGATATTACTGATATTCAGGCTGGCCAGGAAGGTAGAGGGATTAGCTCTACCCCACAAATGTCTAGGGCTAGGCGAGTGATTGAATCGGAGAGGGTCACCCAAGTTAGCTACCAAGAAGAGGGGTGTTTGGATCTTTTGGGGGATTTGGCTATTATAACCTCACATACTTTGTGAGTGATGATTACAAAACTGAATCACATAGATGATAATCTTCTAACACTTAACTCGGGGCAAGCTGGCCACAGCATGAGGCTAGTCCTTGGGGATCCTCAAAGAGCCTCTGAGAATTTGCCACGGAAGCCATCAAAAAGGTTAATAAAAAAGCGGCAGAGGTAGACCCTGCCCCTAAAGAACTGGCTTTATTGGATAACGTTAGGAGATTTAGCTATTCCCCATTGGCCCTTTTATTTATAGTATTGCCACTTCCCTCGGGTGTTCTTCCATTTTGGAACACTCCTCTAGATATTGCAGAGCACCTGAGAATCCTGTTGGAAGATACAGTTACCAGGAATGATATTATGGGGGTGGAGCACATCCCGAATACCAAGAAGTGGTGGTTGTTACAGGTTTCTTTTCAGACAGTAGATTTGGTGGGCCTGATTCTTAGTAAGGAAGAGGCTTTAAATAAAAGAGAAGTCTTTATCTCAAGAGTTTTGCAGGCAGATCCCTCATATACCGAAGTTTCTGGTCAGTTGACTCAGAAAGGAGCTAATAACAACACATTAGCAGGGGACCTGGTTAAGGATCCTGTTCCACAGGTAATTTCTCCTTTAGTGGATGGGGAAGTCCATGATATGGAAGTTCAAGAGCGGGGACCCCAAGAGGTAGAACATATAAAGGCCCAGGAACTCCATGTAAAATCGGATGGCCCTGTGGGGCCTCATATGTTTCGGCCAGAACAACCAGAGCCAGATCTCCAGCTGATTTTTCAGGGGTTGGATACATTTTGCACTAGAATTGAGAGAGCTAAAACAACCAGGAAAAATGCCAATGAATCAAGAGGGGTACAAGTGAGGGGTGGATCCGCTGAGGCAAGGATTTCAGTTTATTCACAATCCTTGGTGGAAGTGGAGCTCCCTACAGTTACTTCTACCCCTTTGTTGGGTAAAAGTGGTACGAGTATAAAGGTGAGGGATAAACTTAAGTCTAGTATGGAAACCAGGTCGGGGTTGAGCCGCTCTGAGGATAATACTGTATTCACTCCTGATGAAGCAGGCCAAAGGCAAGGAATATCTAGAAGATTATCACTATCAATGGGGCCAGTAAATGATGGGGTCTCTGTGGTAAATCATCCTACCCCTCCATCGGTAGGTGCAGAGACCTACCCTGAGAGCTGTTTGCTCCCAGGGGTGTTTTCTTTTAAGGATAGAGAGAAAGAAAGAGACAGAGAATTTAGGAACGTTGACCCAATATTCCTCCCAAGGGGTAATAAATGACTAGAATCCCATGATCCCCCCCACATTAAGTGTGTTGTCATGGAATTTGGCAGGGATTAAAACGAAATTGAGGGATGTTGATTTCTTAGATTGTATTAAGAACTACCAAATTATATTGGTACAAGAGACCTGGTCTGTTCAGGATTTCAACTTATTAGGGTATAGAACCTTTAATATCCCTGCCCACCCATCTAGGGTGGGAGGGAGGCTGCATGGGGGCGTTGCCTTGCTTGTTTCCTTGGCACTACAGATTTCTCCCAGGCTACTAGACTCAGTTATCCGCTTCTATGGTCTCTGGCATTTTAAGCTGGATAAGAACTCAGAATTTCTGTTAGCAAATATATATATCCCTCCTGCTGCATCCCCATACTATGCCCAAAGTATATGGTCCTTTATTATGGACTCATTACAGAAAGCAAGGGCACGGTATCATGGAGCCCATGTCCTATTGGGAGGAGATTATAACACAAGGCTGGGAAATAAGAGCTCTTGCCCAGGGAACCTTGATCTGGAGGTCCCTCTTGATATCCCTTGTAACATGGAATGCTGCTCTAGAGATCCAGTCGTGTGCCCTAGGGCAACTGATTTAATAGAATTAATACAAACTCTAGATTTGACTATGCTGAATGGACAAGCGGGAAGAGATTTGGTGGGACAATATACTTTCAGTTCGAGTTTGGGGAATAGTGTAATTGACTACTTGCTCATTTCAAATTAATTAATAAAGTTAGTTGATGATTTTATGATAATCCCAGCTTTTTTGACCAATCACTTCCCTTTGGCTTTGGTTTTATCTGCCGAGAGGTGTGAAGACTCCCAGGTTCTACATTGGTCCCCTTTACGGCAAACTCAGATGACAATACTAACTAAGATTAAATGGTCTGAGCAAGTGGCGCAGGTATGCGAGACCTGCAGGAGCCAGGACTCTGTATGTATTTTGGCAACAGGGATTCTGGCCACTAAGGGGGATGTTATTGAGGCATTTGAGGGGATTGTTAATCTTTTTCAAGCATCCTTGTCCGCTTTAAGACCAGTGGGATACCAAACTTTTTACCAACCGGTTTGGTTTGACGAGGATTGTAGGAGTGCACGTAGGTTACTAAGGAGGAACCTGAGGAGATTTCATCGATATCCATCTCAAGTTAATAAAGATATATTCATGGGTGCTAGGGTCCAGTATAGATTATTGATGGCTTGTAA
The DNA here is from genome assembly GCA_003113815.1 of Sphenodon punctatus. NCBI lineage: Eukaryota > Metazoa > Chordata > Lepidosauria > Sphenodontia > Sphenodontidae > Sphenodon > Sphenodon punctatus. Next base: position 911,175 of record QEPC01006764.1, on the reverse strand, counting down.
AAAAAGAGACTTTTATATGAGTCAGTGGAAAATCCTGGAGCTGGTAGTGCAGGATGGGGATCCCAAAAGATTTTGGGCTATGGTGCGAAAAGTAAGGGAAAATGACCAGGCTGGGAGAGCAGCCCAGGTACCATGTAAAATTTGGGAGCTCTATTTTACAAGCTTGTTCCAAAGTGACTCACAAGGTAAGTCTTTGATCACTCAGGGAGTTGATCATCTACCTGACTGGGCCCCAGTTACCCCTGAAATGGTAAAGGAGTTGATCTTGAAGTCCAAAGCCGGAAAGTCTCCAGGGGGAGACTTTATCCCAGTGGAATTATTAAGATTACAAATAGATTGGTGGTCAAGAATCCTTGCGACAGTCTTTACCACTATTAACAACTCAGGGCGTATACCTAAGAAATGGCTGTCTAGTATAGTGGTCCCAATTTATAAAAAAGGTGATCCACTGCTCCCTGAGAATTATAGGCCAATTAGCCTATTGAGCGTGGTCGGTAAATTGTAAGCAAGGTATTTATTGGGAAAACTGCAGGAGTGGATGGACCTGGAGTCTATTCTCAAACCAGAGCAGGCGGGCTTTAGGAAAGCTACGTCAACTGTTAGCCAGATTTACATCCTTATGTGTATGATCACTAAATATACTGGTTCGAAATGTTTAGGACAAGGAAAAAAACCAAAGCTCTACTTGTGTTTTGTTGATCTATGAGCAGCGTTTGACTCAATCAACAGGGATAGGTTGTGGAACAACTTGAGCAAGACAAATATTGACTCATGCCTCCTTTATTTAATAATAAAACTTCATACTGATAACATCATGCAAGTTAGGGTAGCTCATAGCTTGCCGTTGACACAAAACATTCCAGTTGATAAAGGGGTAAAGCAGGGATGTATATTGGCCCTGGCTCTATTTAACCTATTTCTCAATGATATTGTTGACTATATGAGAGATGATCATTTACATCTACCGAAACTGGGCGCTAGGAGTATTCCGATCCTGCTTTATGCAGATGACGTAGTTCTGATTTCCCAAACGCGAATTGGTTTGAATAGGTGCCTCCAAAAATTTGAGGCTTATTGTAAACAGGAGGGTCTGAGGGTGAATTATGATAAAACTAAAGTATTGGTTACTGGCAGAAGAAGTGCTGGTAACACCCACAAGTGGAAAATGGGTGATACAATGACTGAGCAGGTTGAGAAGTTTAAATATTTAGGAGTTTATATAGCAGCGTCAGGTTCTTGGAGACAACATTTTAACCATGTGAATCAACAAGCAAATAAATCAATGGCAGCCTTATTATCCTTTTTCTATAGGCAGGGTGGCCAGTTGGTCCCCCCGGCCCTCCGTTTATTTGCAGCAAAGACAGTGCCTCAGCTGCTATATGCAGTCCCTATTTGGAACCCCATCAGTTTTACTACGTGCAGAGATAAAGGTTCCAACGATCAGAGCAAGGGCCTTGATAGCCATGATAGGCTTCTGGTTGAAAATAGCTGTCTATAGGTTGGAAAAAACTTCCCTCTTAGGCTTGGTTCGGGGGGAGAATATAGGTTGGTGTATAGCAATGGAAGACGAAGTTCAGAGACTGGGATTCTCTAGAGTTTTTCAACCTATATGATTATTCAAGAGCTATGATGATGATAAAAAATAGAATAATCGATCATGATGTGCAAAAGATGCAACTAGAGATTAGCTCACAAAAAGTTGCTCCTGAATATTGTAGGATGCAAGTGGAAGATCTAGCTCATAGCTATTTGTACACCTGGAATGAACCTCAGTTTAGACGAGCATACACTTTATTTTGTTTTCAGCTTTTTCCTTCAGCATGTACGGAAGGGCGTTACCAAGGAAGGGATAAAAAAAACATTGAGAATCTGCCCACTGTGTGACTTAATGGTCATAGAAGACCTTATCCACGTTTTTTTTATTGTGCCCAGCTTATGTTAAAATTCGGGACACTATTTTGAAGCCTTTAATAAAGGATATAATTACTCTATCTCAGCCGACTTTACTGGGGAAATGGTTGAGTGCTAGAAATTCTGAAGAAGCCAAGATAGTGGCAAAATTTTGCTTTTTTGCAATGGCCGTGCGAAAGAAGTGGACAAATGGGGGAACTATATTAGCACATTGAAACTTAGTCAAAGGATATATAAAATGTTCATTGGATATTTATGGAATGGTGGATTTGAGGTATTTAAATGTATAGGAAATTTGCTCCAGGTATGTAAGAAGGTATGTAAGAAGGAACCCTTTATAAATATGGGGGTTTATTTTTCCTTATGGATATAAGCTGCTTTGATCCTCTGTGTCTGAGGACGAATGTGAATGGTTATTTGTTTGTGGCAGTAATCCAAAATTTGATTTATTTTAATGGTTTATATTTGTATTTGTATTAGTAACTTGAAACTTGTATGTATTAGTAATTGTTATGACCTACGGTTAAAAAATCAAGTGTTTTTTATATATATATATATATATATATATATATATATATATATATATATATATATATATATATATATATATATATATACACATATATACACACACCGCAACCAGCAATCACATGGTTAACAGGCAATTAGCATATCAGTAATTTTTGGCACATTATTCAGGATTTTTGGCACATTATTCAGGCTGCAGCTAGTATTTTTAAAGAGCCAGACCTGAATGTTTTACCAATTTTTTTCAACACATTTTGCAATTTTCCTCACCAAGCAAAGAGTAAAAGACACTGTATTTGTATTTGCTAGAGTCACAAGCCCCCAGGAAATTAGTTAAAAACCTATGAGCTCAAACATAAGCTTCTGGCCAATTGCAGCAGAAAAACCCAAGCAAAGCATATTTAATTAAAAATCAAGATGAGAACAGATAGGGTGTCGTTACTCCCAAAGCCAAGACCTATGCTAGTATTGATTGGAATGATAATTGGTTCACTAAAGGATTGTATGGAAAATTGTCTTCCACTGCCAAGCTCTTCTTAGGTGATAGTGACTGAGCTTGGAACACATCAGTAGCAAGGCAAAGTATGTAGATGAGAGGGTCAGAGAAGGGTAAGAAATACAAAGTGTTAATACTGTCTCATACAGTGACACACAGGGAGCCCCAAATAGGGAAAGTGATAGAAAACAGTATTCGGGGCAGGAAAGGATTATGGGATGTAGACAGTGGATAGCTGTAGAAGAAGGATTTAAAGAAGGATTACATAATAGATGACTCCCTGAGTGAACCAATGAAGTAGTTAAAAATTGTGACTAGGCAAGAAATTGGCCCGGAAGGGTGGGGTGCACAGTAATTGTCTTCCCTGTGCTAGCAATCAAGCAGACACCAGAATACCATTTAAACATTGATAAATTACCCAAAACTACAAAAGAAAACCAGTACCTTTTAGTGTTAAAAATCATACTGCTGGCACCAAAGTTTTGTTCTCTGTTGTCATTTTCAGTTTTGTTCTTTGTTGTCATTTTCAGATTTAAAGTCCCAAAAGTAATTAATAGTGATTAAGGTCCAAGCTTGATGGCAAAAGCTTTGAAAGGTTTGTGTAAAGCCATAAAATCCAGCACAGGGGTGCAGATCACAAAATCCACAGACTGTTTAAAAGCTGCCTCTAACAAGGATCTCAGATATTCTGCTTATCTGTAACCTTGATGGCTTCAAATTACAGTGCTTTTGAAATTCTCACAGGCAAGCAAGGGAGAACTCAGAGTTGTTTCAATGGGCATTTTTCCCAGGGAGAAAATCATACAGTCATCATGCAGCCCTTTGCACAGGGTCCACATTACAGGATGCCCAATTAATGATTAATTAAATTGGAGCGTTGCAAAAGCAGCACATTAAAATCAACCAAGTTATTACTGCTGAATTTAAGCAGTAAAAAGGCCCCCAAAAGGCCCAAAGCAAAATTGGGAATTTACATGCAATAATAGACTGGTCCGTGGGATCCTTTGTCATGCTGAGACAGTTTTTAGTAAGTGGGTTGGACCTTTTGCCATTATTGGCAAGGCTGATCCAATTAAAACAGTTTAAAGGTGCAGCTACTTCTCATCATGAGCAACAGCCCACACCCAGACCAAAATTTGCCAAATTGTCTGTGATACAAATGGCAAAAAGGCAACATTCTTCCTTGGTTTATTCTCTGAATGGAACATTAAGGGAACAAGGGGAGAGGGGGGATTGTTACTTAACCTGTTCTGTTTTATTTACTTAAATATGTAGGACATGCACCCTTCCTTTATCTTGTGTGTGATGTCCCTAATGTGGCCCCTGCCATCAACACCACCTATGGCTCCTAAACACCTGAAAAGCCCCACAGCCACTACCTCATCCCAAGCCTTGCCATACCCACATGACTCCCATACCCTGCCTTTGATGCCAACCAAATCTCATCCCCAGCTTCCTTTTGCTAAACAACTCCCAAGCCCAGTATCCTGTGCCAGATGACTCCCTGAGTGACAACACTCCATTGCTGCAATCCATACCATGCAGAATACTTATCCAGACAGCAACGCAGACCCGTCTCCATGAAGTGCAGTTTCTGCTTTGCAGACCAGCAACGCGCTTTGATCCAATATAACAATGATTCTGTACTTTTGCAACGCCCATGATCCTGCTTTGGGCTGCAAATGGAACTTGAACACACCAAGCTGCCATGTTCTGCCTAGCCAATGCCATCTATCAGGCAGTCTCGCTGCTACATCGCTGAACTACTGTGTTAATAAAAAATTTCCAGCTACCCCTTATCCCTGCCCAAATACAAACATACTTTCAGCATCACAATCTACACGCTGATGGAACCTATAAAGCAAACATCGTGAACACCTGTGTACCTGTTGTTAAGTATGACATTTGAGGGGAGGAGGTTGTAAATGTCACACTTAAATGGGAAAATGTTATGCAATGTACCATCAATAATGTTAAAAATGTATGGATTTCTAGGGCATGCACATTAGGTATGCAGGATGACACTGTGTGGAAAAAAATTAAAATTTCTTGGGGAACTGGCTATTTTAAAAAATGATACACAGATCCAGTCTCCATGGGATCCTGCTTTCTGCATTCTAAACCCAGGGTATAGATGCAGAAGCAACTTTGCAGTCCCAAGAGAAGATTATGTAAATGCATATGTTATCTGGACTGGACTACCCCAGCCACACCCACATAATACCTCGTCCATACAAACACAATGGGACAAATGTGTACACATAAGGGATGGGTACATCTAGTTTGTAAATTTGACCATCAATCTGGCAGCATATAACATTAGTAGAAGACAATCACAGTGCACACCATATTGTTGAGCCACTCTTTGAAGCCTGGTTGCAATCCTTTCAATACTTAAAAACAGGGGGGGAAAAACAAAATTTGGCCAGCCAATCCAGACACACCAGAGATGTGTCAGGTTGGATAGGCACGGGTGGAGCTGTATTGAATAGCATAGATATTGAAACAATGGCCAATAAATTGGGAACTGCAGGAGGATTATTGGGTTCACTACGCCAACCCCTAACTAACAGCAATCAAGTTCTTCAGGAGGGACTCAAACATTTGGTTCTCACTTTGCCTGATTGGTACAGGTTAATGAAGCAGCAAATTGTGGCAACAGATAATGCTATTGTAGCATTGGCTAACACAACCAGGATGGCTATTCAGTGCACACAATGGCAAGAAAGAGCATTGAGTGTATTGGATGACATCATTGGAAGCTTAGAATCAGGAAAGATGCATAGACACCTGTGGACAATTCCTGCCATTAGAGAAAACATCGACCCTGGCTGGACCAAGGTCCTGGCCCACCATATCGCATACTTACCAACTGGGCTAACCCTACACATTCAGGTAGCCACCCCAAAGGGAAGAGACTCATCAGCATGTGCAGTTCAGGCATATCCCTGGGTTGCACAAAGTCAATGGTTAAAATTTGTTCTTCCAGGCTTATGACAATTAAAGGGCACCACAGAGGTTGAACTATACGAATTGGATTCCCAGTGTAATGTGTGGAGGGACACAAAGCATTATTGCCCATTACCACTCCAGGAATACAAATAATGCAGACATAATGATGACTCATATGTGTGCACTGATGATACCATGAAATCTGAGAAACCTCAGGTATACACCCTGGGACACAAGTGCTTTTATATTGCTACTGAACCAAATAATACAGTGATACTAAATTCTATATTCTTTCAAGATATCCCTGACAATGGATTTATAGTGATATGCAATGTTACCAAAATATCTACTGGCAATGATTCATGGACACTGCATGCTAATGAATGGAAAAACCTATGGGATAAGGACAGTTTCCAATTGTGGAACATGTCTTTTGCATATTCGGCAGCAGTAATTCATAAGGCAATACAGGATACTGAAATGTTCCACACGAAAATACAAAGTTTAGCAAACACATTGGGCCATGCAGCAATTGTTTTGAAAGCAGAAGGGAAGAAAATTACCCAGGTTCTTACTGAAGTAGAATACACCACTAAGCACTCATTCTGGGAAAGTATTTTTGGATGGTCACCAACTGCAACTGGGGTATTAAATCTTTTGATTCATCCAATTATTATCATTCTGGTGATCCAAGTTGTGTTGTTTATTACTGTAATATACATTGTGTGTTGGATTAAAAAGAAGATAGTTCCTTTAAGACACAGAGCATTTTATGTTGTCCCAAAATATCAAAATAGAATGTGTTAACTAGAAATGGTCCAGTTAACAGGGGGCGACTGTCATGATATGACATGAGCCCAACAGAGATGCTAATTTCCTTGCTACAATGTAACCAAACAAGTGCTTCTTCTGACACAAATGTGCCAGAACAGACATTGAATGTTACTGTAACTCACTCTTTGTTGAAATGTAACCAAAAGTATACAGTGGATTTATACGTATGTAACACTTTGAATGTAACTTCTGTGTAGGCCGTTGTGGCTGTTATTTAAGACTATGTAGAATGCTAGAAAGTAGGTAAGACATTATTTAGTACATGTATTCATTCATTGATTTAAAAGAACAGAAAGTGTTAGGAGCAAGATGGTCAAATTGGTCAGAGGAAGTAAATGATGCTTGAGAGTGAGCAGAAACTTGTGTTCCCAAAACAACTGAATAGTTTATAACTCATAGGAACATTGAGGGACAAAAGGAAGGTCAGAAACTGATAACAGAGTTAAACTATACGAGCAAGAGAAGATGGCCTTATCAGACAACCAGCTGCCTCTAAGAAGGGTGTGGGCGACCCAGGGCCAAAGAGTCAGGCCCCCCCTCTGCAGGGAGGGGTGGACCAGACCCTATCGATCAGGGCAAACCCCCACACCAATGACTAAGCAGAAGGACCCCAATCATGGATAGCCATAAGGGGGAATATTCTAGAGTAAGAGGCAGACAGCCCCTTAACATGGATAAGTAATAAGGGAAACTTGTATATAAGACCAGCCTCTGGATCAATTCTCTGCCCTTCACGGTACTCGACCGCTAACCCTATCAGGATGCCGGCGATATTCAGTGATTGGCCCTCTCTGGGACTTCTCCTTAGGAGGTCCTACCACGTGCCTTGCAGCTAGGCTCTCTCTCTCTCAGCTTCGTTGGGCCCCCTACCTGCCCTCCTTCTGGAACCAGACCGTTGACCTCTGATCACATAAGAATATATGCTTTGTATGTATTTGAAGTAGTCAGAGTAGGTGAGATCATATGTTGAGTGCAAGTGTCTCTTTAATAATTGGTATGTTAATTGTTCTGCTATTATTGAATAAATGCCTATTGGATTGAACAAAAGAGTCATTATTAGAAATAGGAGTAATTCCCCACCCTCTCAAAACAGCAGTATTTCCACTTGATCCCGGGAATTGAAAGGGACCTGCTTCACCAGGATGCAGAAAAGCAGCTGAAACCCCTTCATTTCTTATCAATAGGGTGCGCTGGGTTAACTTGGAGCAATAGGGGCAGGTCCTTGTGTTACGCCCCTCTCCCAGACAAGCAAGACAGAGCTCGTGAGGATCACTCACCGACAGCATGGCTGGGCACGACGCGCAGCGTTTGAAGCCCGGCTGCTTGGGCATGCTTCGCCAGCCCTAGAGAAGGTGGTGAGCCCTGGGGAGGCCCCAAGGGTGGGCGAAGATAGTGGTGGAGGATTGTACTAAGAAAAACAAATCCTCTTTTATCTAGTTACTAATATTAAATGCTAACTAACAGTGCTGAGAAGCAGGGAGGTCTTCCAACACGGTTGGAAGGAACTGAGGCGGCGAGGGCTCCTCCCCCCTTTATAGCCTCCCGCTCTCGCGCGAACTGGAACCCACGCATTCCATGTGGGAGGGAAGAGGGGCGGCGCCCTCACCTTATTCTAGTTCTTTCCAGGACATTTTCTGCCTGGAAACTGCTGACAAGAGGTTTTTCCGGTACCTGCGGAGCAGGAAGTGAATCCTATTAGTGAGAATCGCAGAGATCCTCAAAGCAGAACTATTCCTTCTCATGACCTGCACACTATGCTTCTGTTAATGCAGCCTAAAATTGCATTAGCTTTTTTAGCAGCTGCATCACACTGTTGACTCACGTTCAGGCTGTGATCAACTACAACCCCAAGATCCTTTTCACATGTTCTACTGTCAAGCCAGGCATCACCCATTGTATACTTGTGCATTTGATTTTTCTTACCCAAATGCAGAATCTCTGTTGAATTTCATTTTGTTAGTTTTGGCCGAGCTTTCCAACCAGTCAAGATAATTTTGAATCTTGTTTCTGTCTTCTAAGGTTTTGGCTATCCCTCCCGGTTTTGTGTCATCCGCAACTTTGATAAGCATCCCCTTTACTCCTTCAAGCAAGTCATTAATAAAAATGTTAAACAGTACTGGGCCCAGGACCGAGCCCTGAGGCACCCCACTCAATACCTCCCTCCAGACTGATGGGGAGCCATTTATGAACACTCTTTGGGTACGGTTCTTCAACCAGCTGTAAATCTACGTAACGGTAGTATCATCTAGCCCATATTTAACCAGCATTCACATCGTTGACCACCCTGATCAATCTGATCAGTGCTGATCAGGTTGCCAGCATTCATGGTGACCACTCTGATCACCTGCCCCTAATGAGAACTTTACTTGGTGGAGAAAGGAGATGGCCAGGTGAGTGGTAAGTAAAATAATAAATTAACAGCTGTCCCAAGCATCTTAACCTTTTCCTTGATTTTTTCAAGTGTAGTGGGTCAGACTTTGAAATGCACACTCAAAAGCGTAAACATTGAACTGCTCACATGCACATAGGTCAAGGATTATACACACATGTATGTACAGTAGTCTACCTAGAGAATTCTGGCACCACAATATAAGGAACAGGAAAATAAGCCAGGACTCAGAAGACTTGGGTCGCAAACCACAAACTACTTACTTTGCTCCAGAGGAAGTGTTTGGTTGATCTTGGTTTTTAGTCCAAAGCTCAGCTGCCGAGCAGCTGATAGCAAGAGCTATACTGTTAGGTCAATTAAGGTTACAATTACTACCATAGTAATGTAACCCTGGACAAGTCTCCTCACACTTGTCCCTGTGTTTCCCCTCCCACACTGCTTCTATTTGCTTTTTGAAAAATGCAAACGTTTCAGGCAGGAACTCTCAGACCTATACTGGTACATGCTAGAGCTGAAGCGAGTGCACGACCTGATCACAGGTGTTAAAAGATGTGACAGTGGAGCACCGCCATCACAACCCAACCTAGGAACCCACCACCAACACGGTCTCGACTGGGTCAGGCAGGACAACGAACATGCTGGTGGCTGAGCTGCCAGGGAGTACAGGGAGCCACATGACTGTACAGATGGCCCTGCCCATGTACTGCGCCCAACATGACCTGCCCACTGCCATGATAGGCAGCCATGGTGGCCGCCATGGTGGACCTGAACTGGGCCAGGTCATGACATGCCATAACAAACTGACTGTGACATTGGAGGTCTCCAGGATCACAGCCGGGCTCGCCAGTGACATGCCTGGGAGCAATCCTGGGTGAACATCTGGTGGCACAGCAACAAACATGCCTGTGGCTCGTGGGCCAAAGTGGGCCTCAGCGGGCCACCATCACGTTTGTTACCCTATGACCCACTTTGGGTACCCAACGTCCCGGCGATCAGGTAGCCTGTTGAATACCCATCATGGTACTCAAAAATGTAGATATTATCCACCGGTACCAAATTAGGTATCCGTTTCAGCGTTAGTACATACCTAAGGGAGTATTCTCACGAGATGAAAACCACAAAAACCTGTATCTCCCCCGACCTTTAAAAAAAAATCATGTGAAAGTTAGATCACAGAATGTCTCAGCAAATAACCTGAGAGTGTCAGGGTGCAAACCAAGGTTTAACAGTTGTGCTATTTTCTCCTTGCACACCTCTCATAATGTGGGAAGGGACACTCTCACTTTTAGTCTACCAGCCTCCTAAAGACATGAGAATCATGGGATTGCTAGCAGCAGCAGGGACAATACCCAATTAAAAACTGAAAGCAGGGAAGGAAAATGTGACAAAAGATAAGGCATAATTGTTATCTCCCACGGGAAATTTAAAAAGTTGAGGAAGACACTTGTGTGAATGTGTCTGTAGCAGGGTGACTACTGTCAGCCCTGCGACAAGCTGCAGAAGCAGCTTAGATGTTTCCCGGTGCAAGATGTTGCCTCGTCAGAGGAGTGTGGACCCTTTAAGGACTCAAGCAGCAGCTGCAGTGTGGGCTTTTAACCTTGCCACTGCCACACAGCAGAGAGGCATGTGAAGAGTGGAGCCAAGAACAAAAGTGACTGTCATCTGGAAATCTGCTGATTGTAGCAGCTGAGCGGCAGAACCAGAAGTGGCTGGGCGTCCGAGAGGTGGTGAGGAGTCTGACAGGTTTCCAAGGTGACAAGGAGCCTGAGGAGCTGGACAGAGGAAAGTTGTGAGTAGTGGTTTGGCCATGATGGGAGAATAGCCGGGAGATTGGACAGTATCTTTGCTGACTACAAGGCTGAATGGAAGCCTGAATTGAAGGAGACAGGGTCCAGGGGAGTCCGACCCTGTAGCCCAGGAAGGGCGAGGACCTTTGGTTGAAGAGCCTGCAGTAAGGCTCAGGGGCATGGCAAACAGGGAGAGCCTGAATTGTTATTAAGGTTTCCTGGGGACTTGGAAAGGACCATTATTTGGAAGCCTGGTAAAGGCTACGTGGAGCCTGTGTGCCCTACTTGAGGAAAGGGCCTGCAAGCCCTGAATCCCTGAGAGGTTAAGGTGTGGTACAGAGCCTTTGGCTGTAAATAAGCTAGAGATGGCAATGGGGGTGATCCCATGCCCCATGCACAGCGCGTGCATTCTGCGCATGCACACGTGTGCAAATCGCACACGTGTGCAAATCACACACATCTCCATAGGGATTGTTGTGCTGTGCGGATCCTGTGCGGGACCTGAACAGAGCTTACACGGATCCCACTTGGGCTTGCGGCCATAGGCTACAAGTGGTGCTGAGGATGAGAAAGGCTTAGGTAGCCTGTTTTCCCCAGGGTATTTGGGGGAAGCAGGTCCAGCTGTGGGGTACAGCTACACTGTATCCGGGGCAAGTCTGGCCCATTTGAGCCCCAACATGGATTCTGGGGCAGCATACACTGTCGGTGTCCTTAGTAGAATGGATTCCTAATCTCTGCTGGGGCTTCTAGGCACTACTGGAACACCAACAGCAATAAATACTGATGTGATGAAATGTGACAAATGCACAACATAGATAAGATAGAGAAGACACTTGATTAGCTTCATAGTAGCGTAACACTATGCAAAACAGTGCAGAGAAGAGTTTTATGGTATCTTGAACTCCTCGCTTTCAGTAACTTGAAAATTTGAGTTAAACCTTAGCAGCCTGTAGGAATGGAATGATAGGTATTGGATCAATCCAATTTGCCTGATTTTGGGCAAATCAGACTGATTCAATTTAAGATGGGGAATCCGATCTCCCATCGGATTCCCCATCAGATCCCACAGCAAGTTCTTGGAGCGGTGCTGGCTCTTTCAGCTGCTGCCAGCTCTGCCTCCTCCGGACCCTCGGCCTGGCGCCTGCCTTCCCCAGATCTCTGCCCATGTCCTGCCCTTCCCAGCGCCTGGGGCAGCAGTGCTGCTGAGGTGGGCAGGCAGGATTCTGAGGGAGGCTGACACCAGCAAGGGTCCGGGGGAGGAAAAGCTGGGGGTAGAGGGGCTGGGCAGGGTAGTTTGTATTTACTTACTTTTCTTCTTAGGTTATGGCGACTCACGTGGCCCTCTCAGGGCCGCTCCAGGAATAAACTAACCCAAAAAAGCAATGCGCATGCACTAAATGGTCACCTTGTCCGTTCTGCACATGCGTGGTCATTCTGAGCATGTGCAGACCAGATGCCATTTTCCAAAATGGTGCTGCTGGTGCCATTTTGGAAAATGGCCGCACATGTGCAGAATGGCCATGGTGGCCATTTTATGGATGCACATTGCTTTTTGGGGGCTAGTTTCTCCCCGGCGTCGCCCTGAGAAGGCCGTGCTGGGTGTCGTGCAAGTCGACGGAGCCTACAAAGAAAAGATAAGTGCAAATTACCCTCTCCCCAGTCCTGCCTGGCCCCTTTACTCCTCCTCCCCACCACTGCCTGGCCCCTCTATCCCCAACTCTGCCTCCCCCGGGCCCCTGCCCAGCACCCAGGCTGGGCAAAGATCTGGCAGACAAATAGTTTTAAACTGTATTGGTTGGAATCAGATTCCAATTAATACAATTTAAATCCAAATTGAAGATCTATCGGTCTGATATTGAACCAATACTGATTTTCAATACAATTTCCCATCCCTAGCAGCCTGTAAATGTCAGTTTTCTATTTCACTGCTGATAAAACTATTAAGACAACAGTCCAATTATTCACACTTCGTACGTTACGGCCATTTCTTTAGCACCCACCACTTCAGGGATTTTCTGGCATGTGAGAGAGGAATTGTTCCTGACTGGGAAGGGGAATTTACACCTTTGAGAATTGCCCTTTCGTGGCCCAAATGGGCTGCAATGGCCAATTTGTCGCCCCTCTCATGGCAAAGTGGGACAGGACTTCTTAAGGGGTAGAGAGGAGTCTCACCTCCCCTCTCCTCTCCCCAAATGAAGGTGTTCCCCGCGTGGCGGCCGGTGCCGTCTGCAGGGAAGGGAGCGAGCCAAGCGGCCACACGGGGATGAGCAGTCCTGGCCAGGGTTGTTAGGCAACCCTGGCCAGGAGGGCACAAAAAACACGTCTTCTGATTGTTGCACTGCCCAAGAGGGGCGGTGCTGTGTGTGTGTGAGCTGCTCGCCTCCTCAGTTGGGAGGTGGTGGTGATCGGAGCAGCAGCTCCGCAGCAGGGTTACCTCTATCAGACTGAAGAGGGCCCAGAGCCAGCAGCGTAGTAAGGGGAGTGGCGCGGCACAGCTTGGTGTTGACCTGGCGCCGTCCTTCGACGCGCCAGGGCACTGGAATGGGGGCTAGAAAAAAGGCCCAGAAGAAGCAGCGGCAGCCCTGGCAGGGAGTGAGGCCGCCTCTGGCAGCAGAGCAGGGAGACGAGGAGACACCATGGGGCTCCCCCCTCCCCTGCAGAATGATTATGCGGGCACTGAGGCCAGGGGGCAGATGGAGGCTGATGTTGGGGGGCACACACAGGGATCCCCTTGAAGAGTCGTCGCTGAGGGAACGCATGGAGGGGTGTGAGGCCCTCTTATGGAGTGTGTCTGCCAGGGGGGGAGCAAAATTTTCCAGGGGGGCACAGGGCACACAGCGGCCCAAGAAACACCGCATGCAGGCTCCGGGCAGACTGAGGCAGCGGGTCTAGCCCCGTCTCAGCCACCACGAAGGGGGGGGGAAAAGAAAAATCCCCCTGCCCGCTTTCTGGAGGACCCTCCAGCTACAAGGCACCTTAAGCAGGACACCCAAGGGGGTGCTGCGGCGGCTCCCATCCCCCTGCCCGAGCAGCCAGGGTGCTCCAGTTGGGGGAATGATTTGTCTGTGACTCCTGCCTTACAGACTTGGTCTGCCCCATTGCCCGCCTTGCAGGCGCAGTTGAACCAGCAGTTATACACTGCAGGGGATGGGGGTGGGACAGCAATGGGTTTTTTGCTCCCTTCCACCAGGGCACTTGGTCCTGTGGTGAAAAGTGGGGGGGGGTGGCACCTCCCTCCCTACTACATTTCTTGAGCACAGTGGCGGCGGCCCGGAACCCCCAGGACTGAGGGCACAACAGAGAGCCGAGGACAAAGACCTGCGTTAGAGGATGGGGTCCTGGAGCAGGCAATCTGCAACATGTCCAAGTGAGCCAGCGGACCGCCAGGAACAGAGCCAGTAGCAGCAGGGTTGAGTCAGAGTATGGTAGGAGTGGGGTCCTCCACAGGAGTGGTAATCCTGGGCTCAGGGGTAAGCTTCCAGGCGGGGCTGGGGTAAGTCCTGGTGGATGGGGCCAAGTGGCCCATGCAGCTCCGCAAGGCATAGCCCCTCCCCTAGCGCCGGGTCACGCTCCCCAGGCGCTGGGGGGCGCAGGAGGGGCTGGCGTAGCAGGGGAGGCAGGTACGCAATTATTACGGTGGAACGGGGCCTGGGTGCCAGCGTACTGCCCGGGCATAGCAAACCCGGGTGGCTTGGCTCCTCACCCGGACCCCACCCCCCTCCAGGCAGGGCAGGCGTTGCAAGTTTGGGCGGCTCCTGGTCCCTTGGGGACCAGGGACTAGGCCCAGCCTCAAGAGATGGGCCAGTACCTGCCCCCTGGACTGGGCTACACGGCTGTCTCAGCTCCCATCGGGGCACATCTCCTTCCGGCCACCCAAGAAAAAATATGGAGGGGTGAATTTGTAGATCTGTTTGCCCTCCTGTTCAGGGACCTGTTAGTGGACTCGGCAGACCCAGAGGATAGGAAGGAGAAGAAGCAATTTAAGCGCCCCAAGGCTGACAGAAACTGGAACAACTGGACGGCAGCGTTTGCGATCTACCAGGGTGTTGTCAAGCAGCATATCCCTCCCGGGCCCCTGAGCTCCTCAAATACGTGAACATCATCTGCCGGGCTTATGAGTTGGGGCCCGCCGGGGTGTGGCTCTGTTACGATGAGGAGTTTCGTCATCATGCGGCTTTCACCCCTGGCATGAGGTGGGATGCCCACGTACCCGATCTCTGGCTAGACTGCATGGTGGATGTGGCAAACACCCCGAGATCACATAGCGGCCACTTACTGGCGAAAGGTGTCGTCGCCCCAGCGAATGACCTTTTTCGTGGCGATGCGAAGAGAGCAGCGGCCAACCAAGCAAGCCAATGTTGGGAATTTGCTCGGGTGGAGAAATGCTCTCGACCGATGTGCAGGTTCCGGCATTCCTGCCCTAACTGTTCGGGCCTCCACAACACTGCCGCCTGTCCCAGGGCATGACCAGGGACCAAGGGCAGACCCCCTTCGGGTCCACCCGGTAGAGGAAGGCAGGGTAGAGCTCCGGCAAAGGGCGTCGACCCCAATTAAAGTAGAGCGGCTGGCAGCTGCCCTCGAATCCCACCCAAACAACTGTGCAGAAGTAGATTACATAATAAGCGGGTTCGTGGCGGGTTTCCGGATTCCAGCAGGGGAGGTTCACCTGCATAAAGCCGCACCTAATTTAAAATCAGTCCTAGGTTTAGAGTCGGCAGTAAGAACAAAAATTGACAAAGAACAAGCGGAGGGTAGGATAGCCGGCCCGTTCCCTTCCCCTCCATTCCCCAACATGATCATTTCCCCGCTAGGGGTGGTCCCCAAGAAATCACCAGGAGAGTACCGTATGATACTCCATCTGTCATACCCAAAAGGGGGGTCAGTGAACGACGTTATCCCTAAAGAGCTGTCCACAGTATGCTATGTGTCATTCGATACAGCGGTGGAACTTGTCAAGCGCCATGGTACAGGGGCACTGCTGGCTAAGTGTGACGTAAAGTCTGCCTTCCGCCTTCTTCTGGTGCACCCTGATAGCTTTCACCTTCTCTGTCTCCACTTTCAGGGGCAGTTCTATTTCGACAAGGCCATGCCCATGGGTTGCTCAATTTCCTGTTCAGCTTTCGAAAGATTCAGCTCGCTGGTTGAGTGGCTGGTCAGGCAGCGCACCAGTGGAGGAGACACCACCAAATACTTGGATGATTTCCTCTTCATCGGCGGTCCAAGAACCAACGAGTGCTGCCGGTTGATGGAGTCATTTCAGGAGTTGGCCGACAGCTTGGGCATCCTCTTAGCCCTGGAAAAGTCCGTTGGTTCGGCCACCACCCTCCAGTATTTGGGGATCAAGCTAGACACGGTGGTGTCCCGCCTCCCAGGTGACAAATTGGCAGAAATGAGATCAAAAATTGCCGGGTGTTTGGTGGCCCATAAGGTCAGAGTCAGGCAGCTGCAGTCCCTGATAGGTAGCCTGAACTTTGCCTGTAGGGTGGTAGCCCCCCGGCAGGGCCTTTCTGTCTCGCTTATACGCCAAATTGGCTGGCTCCCCACAGCCGCATCACCACATACGAGTCACGCGGGAAATTAGGGACGATCTGAATATCTGGTCCTCGTTCTTGGCAGACTTCAACGGGGTTAGTATATGGCAAGAGAAGCTCTTAATAGAGGCCAAACTGCAGGTTCAGTCAGACGCAGCTGGGGGGATGGGATTTGGCATCATATTCAGAGACATGTGGTGTGGGGCCCCTTGGCCCATGACTTGGGTGGAGGAAGGGGTGACCAGGGATCTTACCTTTCTAGAGCTCTATCCTACTGTTCTGGACATGCATCTGTGGGCGAGCGAGTTAGCGAATAACACAGTCATTTTCTAGTGTGACAACCAGGCGGTGGTCCACATTATTAACGCCCAGCCATCGCGTTCACCTAGGGTCATGGGGTTAGTTAGGGCATTTGTCCTGGCATGTTTGCACTATAACATTTTATTTAGGGCGTGACACATGCCAAGCGTCAATAACGGAGTGGCCGATGCCATATCTTGCTTCCAGATGGAGCTGTTTCGCTCGCTTGCACCTGGAGCCAGACTGGACCTGGAGCCCTTACCCCAGTGGGCGTGGACCCTTGGATCGTAGAGCTTTGTAACACCGTCCAGGGATCCTTGGCGCCGCGGACCAGGGCAGCATACGGAAGGGCTTTCAGTGAATTTCAGAGTTACCGCCTGTCTCGAGACTGGCCCCTTGGGTTTCCCCTCCCGGAGCCCCAGATCCTTAGGTTCATGCTTGACACCAGGTGGCGGGATGCAGCAGTAGGTACCATTGGTATAAAGTTGGCGGCCTTAGCCTTTATGAGCTGGTTAGCAGGTCACCCCCTGCCCGACCGGGGATTTTTCGCCAGGCGGATGATGGAAGCATGGGCCAGACAGTGGGACCCCCCCCGATGGGAGGCCTCCCATAACTCTGCAACTCCTGGAGGCAGGGCTGGCCCCAGGGTTTGTGAGGCCATGTGCGAAGTCTTGGTGTGGGGCCTAATTTGCATAATTAGGCACCACCTAATTATGCAAATGTATACATTTACATAAAACTTACTCCCTCTGGACAGGAAGGATTCCCATTCTCCACCTCTCCGAGCAACCATGGAGAAGCATGGCCTCCTAATGCTTCCCCCCCTCCCCAGCCGAGTGTCTACCACCACTCCCCAGGAGTGGTTCCACTGCAGGGGCAGCCAAGCGGGCAGTGACACAGGCACAGAGAGACTGACTGCGTCCACTGCCTTACTGGAGGAGGGGCCAGGGGGTGAGCTTAGCCAGTCTGGCCTCCAGGGCCTGTTGCTTCTTGCTGCCAGTGCCGCCTGTGCCTTGTGCACGCATGCGGTGTGACCAGTCCAGAGGTGCTGCTATCACACACACAAGACACCCAAAATGCAGCTAGCTTATTAAGCGCATTATGCCATGAAAAGAGACATATAACCAGTTCAGTTGTGCCCCCATAATCAGTTCATGCTGCCCCCACCCCATAACCAGTTCATTTCTGCCCCCGCCCCCATATAATCTATTCACGCTGCCCCCACCCATAACCATTTAATTTGTGCCCACGGGGCAGCGTGAATTGATTATATGGGGGTGCAAATGAACTGGTTATGGGGTGCGGGTTTAAAGACAGTATTCCTGTTAGCAATAACTTCATTAAGAAGAGTTAGTGAAATAGCAGCCATAATAATCTCAGAACCATATTTGCAGATTTATTTTCCAAGACAGAATAGATATTGCTTTACATCCTAAATTCCTACCTAAGATAGTATAAGTAAGACAGTTGTGAGAATGTGGCCCTTTTTACACGGGTCTCTCCTCCCAGCCGTAAACACGCAGATTTCTGTGTGTTCATGGGTGGGGGAACCCCATGTGAATGACGTGGTGCACGCGCCCATGGTGAGTGGGGGTGCGTGCGCGCTCGCCTAACACGCATCCCCACTCACCCCCCCACTCATCCCCACGCACGGAGCAACCGGGGGAAATGGTGGTTACTATGTGGGTGTGGATGAGTGGTGGGTGAGTGGGGATGTGTGTGCAGCTGTGTGCATGCCCCATCCATGCACTGGCGCGCCCACGGACTCCCCACCCGGCGGAGCCATGTAAAAATATCATGTGAGGAGCCACTCGAAGAAGAACAGAAGGTTGCTACCTTGCAAACAAGGTTCTTTGAGATGGCTCCGAACATTCTCACAACACCCACCCTTCCAGCCCCGCATGGAATTCTTTTCTTATATTTCTAGAAAGGGTTGAAAGGAACTGTCATTCAGAGGGGGAGGGTTCTTTTTATACCAGAGGAGTGCAAGACCATCATGTGGTCTATTATTTGAATAGGGTGAGCACGCACAACCCAGTTGTGAGAATGTTGGGAGAACCTTCTTTACAAGGTAGCAACCTTCTGATCAGCACGTGGGGAGGAGCTGTTTGTAAACAGCCTTATCTCCCAGCCCGATCCAGTGTCCCCGCTGCTGCTACTGCAGCGCTACTAGAAGGCAGAGGCAGGTGAGGGATGGGGTCTGGAGCCAGGGAGGGGAGGAAGAATCACTTTCGGGGGGAGAAGCTGGCTGCAGCCTGCTGCCCAGCCAGGCAAGTGCGGGGCCCCAGCTGGCACATGTGGCACATGCCTGGGGCCGGCCCTGCCTGGAGGACATGTGCGGGGCTCTCCTCCGCGTTTGTTCGTCAGAGAGTGAAGTCAAGCTCTTTTCGGCAGTGTTCAGGGTTGCCTTTTTGGGGGGCATTTCAGGTTAGTGAGTTGGTAGCCAACTCAGCTAGGGATAGGTCTACTCGAGTATTGACCACCGAAGATATCAGCATAGGGGAACAGGAGGTCGTCCTGCGCTTGCGTTGCTCGAAGACAGACCAGTGGGGTAGGGGGTGCACCGTAAGCCTGGCTAGGGTGGCGTCTCTGGCACTCTGCCCAGTGCGGGCTATGTCACAGTACATGGCGGTGCGGCCAGTGGTGCCTGATTTGCTGTTCTGCCATGCGGATGATAGTTTTCTTACCAGGAACCAGTTGACGTTTGTAATGTGTGCCACCCTTATGGCCCTTGATGTCCCAGCCGACCTGTTTGGGACTCACTCATTTCGGATAGGAGCCACTAGTTTTGCAGCGACTGCTGGCCTGGGGGATCAAGAGATTCAAGCCTTAGGCAGGTGGCGGAGCCGGGTGTACCGGACATACGTTAGATGCCCCCTGTCCTTGTAACATCAGTAACGATTTGTCTGTCTCCCCAGGTTCGTGGCGTCGGCAAAAGAGCACTGTATGGATCGTGGGTCACAGCTTGGTTTGCTGGGCTGTCAAGGCAGCTGAAGGATTGCACTGGAGGACACAGCTGGGGTTATCAGCGCATGCCCACATCCGTTGGCTGGGCTTTGGTGGTATGCGATGGTGGCAGTTGATTACCACCTTAAGAAGGGGAAAAGGGGTGGCCCGACCAGATATCTTAGTCATCCACTTAGGTGGGAACGACCTGGTCCAGGTAAAAGGTGTGCAGTTGTTGATGGACATCAGGCGCGATATCTGGTTGGTCAAACACATGTTCCCTGGGGTGACCATCCTATGGAATGACCTGGTGGAGAGGGTGTTCTGGGGGGTTGGGGTCCCCCCACTTAAGATCGACAAAACTAGGAAGATGGTCAACAGGGAGATAGGGTGGTGGTTGGTGGGAGTGGGCGGTGTAACAATCAGCCACCGCACTATTACCCATAGGAGGCCTGAGCTTTACAGGGATGATGGGGTGCACCTGTCCCCGATGGGGAACGAATGGTACCCGGTGACAGTGAAGGAGAAGTTGCGGGAAGTTTTGGCTGGGGGAATTTAGGTGGGGGTCGGGTCCGTCCAGCAAGGGGCTGGCGGCCCCTTAGTGGCAGGGGTTCAGCACCAGAGTTAGGTACGTTAGAAGTTATAATGGGCCATCTCCATAAGAGGTGGGGGGTGACTACAGCCTCAATTGCAGGGTATGGCAAGCGGCTGAGTAAAACCCCTGGGAGAAGTGACTGCAAGGGCCGTAGGGACAAATACTGTTCCCAGCTCAAGGGCACGATCCTCCTTCCCCTGGCTCAAAAAGGGGCCTTGTCCCCCTCCCAATAGCCTGTTAGTGGGGAGGGGGAGATGTTATGCAGTTATTAGGGGTTGGTACCCGATGATATATCAGGCCAATCCCTAAGTTTCGTTTGTGTTTATTAGGGTTGCTGGACCCAATTCACATGCGTGATTGCCCCCACCATTCCAATTCGAACTTAAGCTATAATTTGAATAAATAGTGCGTCCGTTTAAGCCCATTTCTTTTGTGTCGTGTCTCATTTGGGGCGTGCGTCGACAAGCAGAGATTTTACATATAGAGAATCAAGGTTCACAGAGAGCCTAAGTTACACAAGGTGTTTGTGTCAGAGACAGGAACTGAATTTCAATCTCTTGAGTTTCAGCCCAGTGCTTTAAAACAACAATACCTTCTTCATTTTCCTTTTTATTCTAAAGGACAGCAAGGCAAATGGAGGACAGCATTAAAACAACAGGCATGGGAGAAATTAACTCATACCAGATATTTTGATTGGGTAAGATTCTACTATTATGCAAACAGTTATAAAGAACATCATTGCTTTAGGTCAGGAAGAAAGTACTGAACGTCAAGTGTGTTATGACTAGTCTTCTGTGTAAGCATGGCATAAAAGGCTATTAACAAGAATCTAAATAAACCATGCACCAGTGCACTGCTCTTCTTGTTAAATGTTTAAAACATTGCTGGCCACTTGAGAACAGCCTTCCTTGTCTGGTTTAGTATATCATGATGCATCCAGAGAGGAAGTGGAATTCTGCTTGGTGCTTTAACCATCTGTCCCAAGGGGAGCAGCAATCAATCTGAAACTGAACATTAAACCATCAATATTTACTGGAGACAAGGAAAACAGGAAATCCTAGCAACAATAGAGGCCTATGTCTCCTTTAAGTCTGCTCTGGGTTTCTCTCCTGTTTCCATATTCTATTCCCTAAGATTCAAGATTCAATGGTCAATACGAGTAGCTGTTTCTTGATATTATATTCTTCCCTACTAGTAGCTAGTTGCATCTACAGCCTTCTAAGGGCACTTTCAGACATTGTCCTGGGCTCGCAGATTTCAATAATCCGCCATTAGAAAAGTGGTGTGAGGGATCAGGGATGGGGGAAGGAAGAAGCCCACAGACCTGACTCTTCTTGCACACACCTTACACGGGACTCCTGCCACGAAGGGGGTGTACACGCACTCGTAGTGGAAAAAGATTCCCCTCAGGTTAGTAGGTGGCCCTATATTTTCCCGAAGGAACGGGCCGTGTCATCACAGGGGAGACAACGACAGGCGTGCACAGCCCTCTAGGGAGATGGCAGGGGGACCAGGTCCCTGCCCTCTCAATCACACCTTCACCCACACGTGCTCTAGGAATAGGTTTAGTGCAGGGGCAGTGAGGGAAAGGGAAGTCCCAACACCTGGGAAGGGGGAAGGATGCAGCCCACTCCACCCGGGATGGTGGAGGCCACTGAGGTATTGAGGCAGGAGGGATTGTGCTCTCACCCACACCTTGACAGACCCCACCCGCCCTCAACTACACCCTTGCCCTTCGTACCACCAACACTCACCTTCCACTCGCCTTACACTCACCACTCACTCCACAATCACTCCTTAACTCTGACTACTTGGTTTGTCCTGAACTCTCGCTCTGGGGCCAGCTTCACAGCACGCTGATCGCCGGCAGGGAAGTTATCCAGCCGTGCCCTATTATAGGGCTAGCTCCGCCCCTGCCGCGCCCGCAAGCGTGCCGAGCGTCGCGGCGTCGGTCCTAGCCCCGCCCCCTCACTCTCCGGGGCAGCGTCCTGTCTAGGGGCCATGCTCTGTGGCTCCGCCCCTTCCTCGTGGTCTGCAGCCGTGCTGGGAGGAATCGCTCCCTCTGCTGCCTTGCCGTGCCCCTGTTCTGCTCCCTGAACTGCCGGCTGTGGGACCGCCCCGGCACCCGAAGGTAGAGGTGCGGGGCGCGCCGGTATCTCTGGGGACCCCCCTATCCGTCTGGGGCGCCCCCGCCTTCCCCCTCATGCCCGCTCCCTGACAAGTGGCACGGGTGGTGTTTAGACGCGCTGTCCTCATTGAAAACTGTGGCTCATGCATTGCTTTGAATCCACACTGGTAAAACCTTCATATTGGGGTTTTACCAATGCAGATTCAAAAGAATGCACGAGTCGCAGTTTTCAATTGCAGTAGTGACTCATCTAAACACCGCCTGCACAACTTTTCTAATGGCAGATTATTTAAATCCACAAGCGCGATGCAACATCTGAAAACGGGCTAAGAATTAATTATTAATCATCATCAGCCCGTAGCTTGAATGCTCAGATTGCAGCTAGGGTGTGGGAGGGAGAGCAGGAATGGCGCACCTGATTCTTCCCCATTGTGAATAAATACTGTACTTGCATCTTCCTACTGATGTTAAAAGCTAAAGAGCAGGGCAGGACATTTCATTATCACAGCATCTAACATAGTTAGAATTATGCTGGATGATCCAAAGGAGAATGCTATGATGCAGTTATCAAAGGACTCAGTGCACAAGGAGAAAAATTCCAGACCCAGAACAAATTAATCTTCTTTTGCACCACTTACCTAGCACCTCTGTCACTCCCACTGGAAAATACTGTGAAATGAAGCCCCAGAGATTTGGGTGCTATCTTCAATTCAGACACATACAGTTTCAGTCCTCCCTCCTAAACTGTTGAGTATTACTATAGGGGACAAAGTAGTTTGAATGATATCTTTTATTGGACCAACTATTGTTGGTGAAAATGTGCAAGTTTTCGGACCTCACAGGATCCTTCCTCATGCAGGGGGAAGGCAGTCTATGAGGTTTCACCACCCAGGGTATTTTACAGAGCTAGGGCCTCAGTCTGTAAAGGTCTTAGGGCATTTTCTGTCTTACGCCGCTTTCCCATGAGCTTCTTTCGCACCGTGGGAGCATGCGCTATTCAAATCTAGCACAGCTCCCGTCTTGTGGGAAAGTAGGAATTGTGGCTCTCCCGCCAGCAGGCTCATACAACGAACAGGGTAGGATTGCACTACCTTGTCTTATCTGTTGTGCGAGCCTGCCGGGAGGAGAACCACAATTCCAACATTCCCACATGATGGGAGCTGCACTAGATTTGAATAGCGCATGCGCCATTGGTGCGAAAGAAGCTCATGGGAAAGCAGCCTTAGAGTCAGAGTCATTTTCTCAGGCAGAAGGAAGGATCCCATGAGGTCCAAAAGTTTGCACAGTTCCACCAACAATAGTTGGTCCAATAAAATATATCATTCAAACTACTTTGTCTCCATCTCTGTCACTCGGGACCAACACAGCAACCACACTCTAGGAACCACACTCTCTTTCTGTTATCACAGAATAATTTTAATCATGTAGTAGTCACTTATTTATTTTATTTTAAAAATTTATTATCCCACCCCACATATCCCCAATCAAATGGGCAAGCTGAGCGCATGGTAAGACTGTGAAGCTAATGCTCAAAAAAGCCAGTAAGGATGGGACTGACCCGCACTTGGCCCTGCTTCACCTGCCCAACACCCCCATCTCTGGCACCTCGTTTGCTCCGGCGCAACTTCTGATGGGATGGGTTCTATGAAGTACCCTTCCTGCAACCACACCAGTGCTCACGCCTGGCATACCAGCAGCCCATGCAACACTCCGCAGACGACAGGGAGCCCAAAAGGCTACTATGACAGGTGGGCTGCCTCTCTTCCTCCCCTTGCTGCAGTGGATACTGTACACATGGCCACACCCAATGGATGGCAACCAGCCACAGTGATAGCCAAGCACCCAGAACCCTGCTCGTACCTCATGCAGACCCCGCACTGCACCATCTATCGATGAAACCGACGCCACCTGTGAAAGGCATCCCACACAGCGGCTGCAGCCCTGCCAGATGACCCTATCCGGTGTGAATAGCCTGTTGCTCCAGCACCCGGCAGCCCCCCAGACCCAATGCCTCGTCTGCCCCCGTCTTCACTCGTGGAGATCCATCGCCCCTCCATGCAGCCTGAACTGGCCCAGGTGACCCCGCCTGAGCAGTCAGCGCCCCCTGGCACCCCTGCGACTCCTCCGCCTTCTCCTAGGATGCTTCCTTCTCTATGCCCAGAAGCGGTGAGGCCAAGCTGGGAGACTCGACTGCCATCCCGTTTCAATGATTTCTATGTGGGGCAATGGTAAAGACTGGCCTCCCCCGGTGAGTCATGTACTGGTGACCTCTAACTCTCTCACACCTGCACAATTGTGTTCTTTTTCCGTTTTCAAGAACGGTTGCATAGTTAGATGTTGTGTTGTCATATGGGGGACTTCACACCTGGACAGGGGGGATGTGGTGGTGCCTGCAAGGCCATGCGCGCCACGTGGTTGGAGACGGGGCAGGATTAGCCCGCACACGGGCTACTCACTCCTGGGTTGGCTGGGCTACAAGCCGCAGCACCTCTGGCGGCTCCAGATACGGTGCAGGCCGACTCTCCCTGCCTTCTCACTGACCGCCTTAGCAGTCTCCCTATTCCCAAACCGGCCCAGTTCCATTTGGCTCACGGGAAGCATAGAGAACTGAAAGGGGGTTCCTGTGTGTAGTCAGTTCATCAATAAAGCGTTGTCACCTCAGAGAAGTTGTGCTTGTGAGTAACTGGGCTGGGTGCATCCCTGCACCGAACAAGACATGGGGAGCCTAGCCTGGGGGGACACTACAATGGGCTAGGGGCAGCGGCGGGGAAGGCGGTGAGCGAGTAGTAGTAGTAGGGGGGAATTTTCATACTTGGTATCCCAGTCCCCCCCCACCCCCACTAAGCCAAGGGAAGAGTGAGCGGGCGAGGGGGGCATGGAAGCAGGGCATGGGAGCTGGGCTTGTTCTGACCCCTCTTGGCTGGGATGGCCACGCTGGGCTCCCTCCCTCCTGGCGCCTACTCTCGGGTGCTACTCTGCGGGAAGTGCCCCGGCTGCATGGTGGGGAAAGCCATAGCTGCTGCCCCCTCCCCTACCCAGGAGGCTCCGGGGGCAGCAAGAAGGTGAGCGACCAAGCTGGGAAATCCATCTGGGGGCTACTGATCCTGTAGCCACTGCGAGCAGCAGATGCAGTGACTGCCCCAGCCAGCCCAGACTTCCCTTGCTGCCACAGCCCTTGCTTGCTGTACGACATGGGCTCTTTTTATGGTGTGTGTGTTTTAACATGAGGGGCTAGGGTGGCCATACCTCCCCTTTAAAAGAGGATGTGTAAGAAAAATACATGGTGCAGGGCTGCACTAGAACTAATACAGCCCTGCAACATGCATTTTTCATAACCGTCCTCTTTTAAAGGAGAGGTATGGCCACCTTATGGGGGGCAGCCCCAGGCTGAACCCTGGCTGCAAGCACCTCTCCCAGCCTCCCCCCCTCGGGAACTATCAAGCGAGATAGGCTGCTCCCCGAGAGGGAACAAGTCGAGTAGGGAGGCCGCCTCGCTGATTGCAGCAGCAGCTGGGGAGGGGGACGTTCTGAGACTCTATGCGGGTCAGTGTGTATTGGGGGGAGGGGAGGAGACCCCCTACCACAGGCAAGAGGTTTTCACCATTTTGCTGAGCTTGCCCCTTCTGACAACACATGGCATTCTCTCCCCCACATGTTAATTTCTCTCCCTCTGACTCAGGAAAAATGACATGCAACAATTAACTTAAAATCCTTCATAATTTTAGATTGGCTTACTGTATCAACTTCAAATTTTCCATACACCACCCTACCCTCTAAAACAACATACAGTACAGTTTTGAGACTGCTACTTCACGCCATTTATTTGTAGGAGGGTTTCAAAAATTCAGTCTCTAATATAGAACAATAGCCTACCTTTAACTATTCACCCCTTGCCAGGGGTGAATAGTGTACATTCCCCTTTTTGCTGAAATACTGCAAAGCCAGTGTCTTCACTCATGAAACACCAAGTCTCTATATTATATACAAATCAGCAACCCTTAGTAATGGCCATGCCTGCTGAAATCCTGTTGACTATTTGGTAGTCAAATGTCAAAGGAGTCTGACAAATTATTGTAATACCTTCTTTTCCTGGATGCACACTGGCTAGCTTTAAAAAGTGCATATATCCCTCAAAAGTGCATATATAACTTCACTAGCTTGATCAGCACATGACCTTAAATTATGATCTATTAGTTCAGGGATAAACCTCTAGGCCCTTTTGTATATAACTGCATGGTAGCCATGTTTCCACTTTCATGGACTGAGTAGGAATGAAGTGTGCTCATAAAAGTATCCATGAAAGCTTTTGCAAACCTTAGATGTATGTTGTCTGTATCTGGTACTGTATCGAACTTAGGATCCTCTTATGTTTTATAAACCTTGCTTATATGTATATCTCAACATCTTACTTTCTAACCTTGTATGTCTGATAGCATTTGCACAGATGCAGCCAGTCACACAACCGATCATAATACAAGACAATAAATAAACAAAACTTGCCTCTGAAGAAGCAGTAGATTGCGAGCATTAGACATGCTCACTAGAGCACTGGAGAGCACTAGTCCTATTACGAGTGAGCATTAAACATGTCATTATTTTGTGCATCAGTCATTTCTAAAACCATGGCAATGAACTGTCACATGGCAGGTGAGAAAAATAATACTTGGATCCACTGACTTCTTTTCTTAGCCTAGAAAGAAATAGGTAAGATCTGCCATTGCTGCAAACTTGCGCTCGTCGTGGAGGAGGATGAGAACACACTGCCAACTACCAACCATTACAGAGAGGGTTTCTCTTATCAAGTGATACTTTAACCATTTCCAGACAATCCAAACCTACCCTGCTGTATTAACACACCACACCTCTACTTCACTTTTCATCTAAGGAACTTCTACTTCGTTAAGCCTCAGATCTCAAGTCAGATCAGTTATATGACATCCATTATGAACATTGGAGGCTACGTAGCCTGTTCAGGATGACACAGCCAGCCAGTAGCTGATCCATAGACAAAAATCCTGATTCCTGGCTCCCTTCCAACAGTTATAATCACTAGGATACATTATGCAGAGTGATTTCTTTTTTTCCCTTACTGGAAGTCTCCCTTACTTCCACAGTTCTTCAAAGCTATTTGATAGACTACATCATATAAATTCTCATAACTGAGCATTCCAATCAATGTATTGACATAACCAATATTCAATTACGTTTATTTCTGTACCATTCTGCCTTCATGTCACTTTGCTGTCATTGCCTCTGCATTGAAGAGGGTGAGAGGCTTACCATTTTTCGTTCACTTTCTTTGAAGCAGGCAGTTAACCTTTTCCATTTCACTTGTTAACCTTTTCTCTGGTATTTCAATATTGGATGAAGAATTAAAATTCTCTCCAAGTTAAGATTCAACCTCATCCAAAAGATTTGGATCAATGAAAGATTAACTGGATCCAGTTTTGTGGTTTAAAAATGTCAGTTTTAAATTATGTTTATTATAGTCAAGTGCCATCTGAAAACTATGAAGTTCAGACTAAATTCTAAATGCACATTTAGAAAGAGACAAATTAAGAGACATTTAAAACAAATTAAGATCACATACTGTAAGTTGGCTCATATTACAAGTTTTTATTGTCCCAGTTGTCCCAGTTAATTTCTTGTATGAAACAGAACATATTCAATAGAATTAGGGTCACGAAAGGATAATACAGCTCCATTCAAACAGTTAATTAAGCTTATATAAAGCTTGAATATAATAGACACAATAAAAGTGCCTTAAAGCTTCACTGCTTTGTGTAATTATTGATACAGACAACTATCATCCTCTCCATAAGAAGAAGATTGCTAAGAGATTCAAAGTATTACCTTGGGAAATCTGTCACTGTGGGCTAGATCCAAAATTAGACAAATAGCTATTCTGTCTCCCTCCCTCCCAGGGGTGGCTTGTGGGTTTTGATGTTGGAGAGGCACTGGGGCAGTAAGGCCGGTGGGCCTACGGGAGGAGCCAGGGGGACTGTAGGCGGAGCCAGGGGGACAGTAGGCCAGTGGCATGGCATAACCCAGCAGCAAGGAGTTCCCAGGGTTAACACTGGATGGAAGAAAACACAGTCTACATGCACATCAAGCTTAAAATAAATAATTTATAAACCCCAAACACAGCCTGAGTCCAATTTTACCACGCACATCCCATTTCCAGCATTTTGAACACAACTGAAATCGCATGACTTGCAGTGATATCTCAGGATTTCCAAACCTCAATTTTACCACACACATCCCATTTCCAGGATTTTGAACACAGCTGAAATCGCATGACTTGCAGTGACATCTCAGGATTTCCAAACCTC
>QEPC01006764.1:806632-866508 GCA_003113815.1 Sphenodon punctatus | reverse complement strand
CCTGTGCTTGGGGTTTATACGTTATTCATTTTAAGCTTGAAGTGCATTTTAGACTACTGTGTTTTCTTCCATCTTCTGATGTTCACCCTGAGAACTCCTTGCTGCTGGGTTGTGCCCTGGCTCCGCCTACCGTTGCCCTGGCTCCGCCTACCATTGCCCTGGCTCCGCCCACCGGCTCGCTGGCCCACCGGCGGCAAAGCCGCCAGCGGGCCGGACGGCCTTACTGCTCCTCCAAACTAAAAAGCCACCAGCCGCCCCTGGTACTAGGATGAGGAGATAGGGGGAGGCCCCCCAGTTCAAGACTTGTCTTAGCCATGAACCCACTGGGTGACCTTGGGTCTGTCAGAAGTCTATTAGGTTTGTTGTGAGGATTATTACTTGAGTTAATTTACAAACCTAAATTAACAAAAACTGCTATTGTGACCCCCCTTAGTCTTCTTTTCTCTAGACTGAACATACCCAATTCTTTAAGTATTTCCTTACATGACTTGTCCTCTAGTCCCTTTATCATCTTAGCTGTTCTCCTGTGAGGCCACTTGCCCACGTTACTGGGGCCAGCGAGTCTCCCGGCGGGAAACTTATGCCAATCTCCGCACATGGGTGCAGGGCTGTGTCCAGTGGCTTTTTTTCTTCTGCATGTCAGGGCTGGATTTCGAGCCCTGACATTCAGAGGGAAAAAAGCCACTGGATGTGGCTGATGATGCGTTCAGCCCTGCGCCCATGTGTGGAGCTCGGCTAAGTTTCCCGGTGGGGAGATTCCCTGCAGGGAGACTCACAGGCCCTGGGTACTGGGCAAGTGGCCTGAATCTTCTCTAATTTCTCTACATCCTTCATGAAGTGTGGTGTCCAAAACTGAACACAATATTCCAAGTGAGGTCTTGCCAGCACCGAATAAAGCGGCACCACCACCTTGCATGTCTTGGATATAATGCATGTGTTAATGCAGGCCAAAATGGGATTTGCCTTTTTGCAACAGTATTACACTGCTGACTCAGCTTCAGTTTATGATCCCCTGTTACTCCCAGATCCTTCTCTTCCATGTTACTGCCTAGCCAGTTATCCTCCAGTTTATTTTTTTTTCTAGTTTTTTGTTCCTACACAAAATACTGTGCACTTGTCTTTGTTAAATCTAATTTTATTTCATTGAGCCTAGTTTTCTAGTTTATCTAGAGCAGGGCTGGGCAAACTGTGGCTCAGGAGCCACATGTGGCTCTTGGCCAGGGCCAGTCTCAGGCCCTGTGGTGCCTTAATGGTCTTGTGTCTTACTTCATTGCACTGAATTGCAATTGCTCCTCAGAATCTCACCAGTCAGGATCACAGAGCACCAGCTACACCAGCCAATCACGGAACAGGAGAGGCTCAGCCCGTGAGATGCTTAGAAGGGGCACAACCGTGTCTTGTGGTTCTTGTTATTAATTATAAAGATTTGGGGATGTGGATCTTGGGGTTGAGAACTTTGCCCACCCCTGATCTAGATCAATTTGTATTCCAGTCTTGTCTTGTGAAGTGTTGCAACCCCTCCCAGTTTTGTGTCATCAAAAAAATTGATGAGTATACTCTCTACTCCCTTCTCCAAATCCATTAATGAAGATGTTGAAGAGGACTGGACCCAGGACAGATCCCTGTAGGATGCCTCTTAATACTGCCTCTGAATTTGTTATAATTCCATTAATTACTCACTATGTAGCTTTTTCAGCCAACTGTGACCATATGTAATGGTAATCCCATCCAGTCCACATTTTACCAACTTCCTTATGAGAATGTCATGTGGGACCATGTCAGAAGCCTTGCTGAAGACAAGCTATTACACACATACTGCATTCCCCTCGTCAGCCAAACTAGTAACCGAGACAAAGAAGAAAACCAGATCGGTCTGACATGATTTGTTTTTAACAAACCCAAAAAACCCAGGCATAGACAAGGAAATAGCTCCAAGTCCTCTTTACTTACAAGTCCAGTGCTCCTTCATCATACACCTATGTACAACCTATGCCCAGTTCACAAGCAGGCGCTCACCTTGGGCTCTCATGTTCCGCCCTTCAACTCCCAGAGCTTCTCTCAAGCTCCTGGTTCAGCTTCATCTCTCTCCCTACTAAGCCCTCTGGTTTCTTATTTATTTATTACAATATTTTTACCCCGCCTGTCCAACATCAAGTAGCTCGAGGCGGCTTATAAGTATAAAATTTTAAAACAGCAACATACAAAATATTATAAAAAAGATAAGTAATCAAATAAAATATCAACCAAATGGGGGTGCCAGAGAAAAAATGAAGAACCCCACCTCCCGCACCCTACCCACCCTTGCCCTCGCCGAAGGCCTGGCAGAACAGCCAGGCCTTATAGTAACGGCGAAAGAAGGCAAGGTCAGGGTCACCCAGGCCTCCACTGGGAGGCAATTCAAGAGCCTAGGTGCGGCCACTGAGAATGCCCTCTCCATCATCGCCCCCCGAGCAACCTGGGGGACATCAAGAAGGGCGCTCCCGGTGGACTGCAAGGGCCGATCCAGAGCACAGAGAGTGACGCAATCCTGCAGGTAGGTGGGGCCCAGGCTGTTTAGGACTTTATAGGCAAGGACCAACACCTTGAATTGGGTCCGGAAGACTATAGGCAGCCAGTGCAGAGCACAAGGCACTGGTGTAATGTGCTCACGGTGGCCTTTCCCTGTAAGAAGGTGGGCTGCCATGTCCTACAACAGCTGCAGTCTCTGAACCATCACCAGGGGTAGCCCCACATAGAGTGCGTTGCAATAGTCTTATCTCGAGGTAATGAAGGCATGGATGATAGTGGCCAGATTGGAGTCTGAGACATACGGCTGAAGCCGTCACACCAGGTGTAACTGGCGAAATGCACCTCTCGCCACAGCCCCCACCTGGACATCTAGGCGGATCTGCGGATCAAGGAGCACTCTCAAACTCCGAACCTGGGAAACCAGTGGGGGTGAACCCCATCAATGAGGGGGGACACCACACCCACTGCTTTACCCACCAGCATCACCTCCGTCTTGTCAGGGTTTTGGACTGGCTTGGTCATGTCCTGGACTAGCTGGCCTTCATTAAGACCCTTATCCCTTCTAGCAGGGCTCTCAGTTACCACGTTTAAAGGGCCAGTGTGCTCACAGGCACTCTGCCCTGCTACAGTTACTCCTTATCACTTCCTTTTCCTCAAGCTGCTAAAAAATTGCTTTATAATTTATTCAAAAATCTTTTTGGGTACTGACATCAGATGGAAGTGCAGCCTACCTTTAACTATCCAGCCCCTACTGGAGCTGGATAATACACAGGTGTATTGTCCAGTATTATCCAGGTGTATTACCTCAGTCTCTCAGGCAGTTACCCCACCCACCACCTTATTGCTTTGATTGTGGCCTGGGGCTGTGACTAGGGTGGCCATTTGTCCAGATTTATCCCAGGCAGCCCACTTTTTCTGACAATTTGGGCTGCCCGTGATGGGACAGGAACCGGACCATGTGCTGTCCAGAATTTGCTCTTTGCCCCCAGCAGCGCTCACGTGCTGCCTCCTCAGACAGCATCTGAGCGCTGCTTTAACGTAAAAAAATGAATTGCCTCCCTGCCCCCGCCCTCAGAAAAAGCCTGGGTGGGGGTGGAGGAGGAGGAACTTCCACCGCCCCCTCCACCTGCCTGCCATGGTGCCCTGGGCCCTGCTACCTCCCTCCAATCGCTACAACACTGCTCATCACCCAACCTCGTGGATCAGAAGGTTGCTACCTTGCAAACAAGGTTCTTTGGGATGGCTCCGACCATTCTCACATTCAGAGCCATCTACAGAACCTGGTTTACAAGGTTGCAGCCTTATGTTCTTAGAGATAGTTCCGACCATTCTCACCATTGGGAGGAGGCACTTAAAGAAGAACCTGCTACTGGCTGTGCAAGCCAAAGAAGTCTGTGAGTAACTGAGTGTGTGTGTGTGTTTGAATGAGTGTGACAATGTGAATGAAAGAGAGAGGTGAGAGTTTGTACGTGTGTGTGTGTGTATGTGAGAGAAAGAGAGAGAGAGTCTATGTGTGTGTGAGAGATCAGTGTGTGTAAAAAAGTGTGTTTGTATGTGAGTGTATTTTTGTCTATGTATGTGAGTATGTGAGAAGAATTGTGTGTCAGTGAGAGAGAGATCAGAGAGTAAGACTGCGTGTGTGTGTACGTGAGTGAAAGTGTGTGTCTGTCTATATATGTATGTCTGTGACAGAGAGTGTGTGTCTGTGTGTGTGTGAGAGATCAGAGTATGTGTAAGACTGTGTGTGTGTGTGTGTGTGTGTGTGTGTGTGAGAGAGAGAGAGAGAGATGCCCCCTCCCATGGCTGTCTCCTCTTCCCACTCTCCCCCTGTGCCCCCATCTCTCCCCACAAGGCTGTCCTGTTGCCTCCCTTAAACAGCACCATATAATGGACAGTGAACTGAGCAGGCGCACAATCTTCCCCCACTATGGTGAGTTATACAGTAATTTAAAATTATTAAATAAATAAAATGTCTATTTTAATCATAGTAAATTTGCATAAATGAATATAAATCAGTATATGCAAATGTTATTAAAATTGTTGTCTTCTATTCTGGTGACACATCAGTGGCCACCCTAGTTGTGACCTCTCCTTTCCTCCCTCCATCTTTCTCTATACCTCCCTCTCCCCCTTCTTTCCCCACATATCTTTCCCTGGCAGTGGAAAGCTTCACAAAGAAGAGAGTGGGGGCTCAGACTGAAAAAGTTTGAGAACCATTGCACTAGAGAGAGACAACAAGCCCATGTATATACCAGCATTTTTCTTCAACTTTTCCACTGTTGCAGCTCCAGAAATGACAACATAGCATAAAAGCAGACAGACTTCAGCCACCTAAACCACCAAGTTATCGATGCCTGCCCTCTTCAGTTGGACGTAGTAATATGTACTACAGGGGTGGAGAAGCTCAGGCCCATGGGCCAAATGTGACCCATGGCTAGTTTTTATATGACCCCTTTCCAGTTTCTGGATCTGGCCCCTGGATTCAGTTCCTACCCCCAAAATGCTGAAAAAAGGGTAAGCTCATGGTAAGGGAGAAGAGGACATGGGGTGGAATAGTCAACATTAGCCTTCACCAGGCACGTTACTGTGTGCCTGTCTATTCAGCATCTGCCATGTGGCCTCCACGTGGCCATCAGAGAGCTGCCTAACTTACAGTAGAGTCCAGGGACATCATGGGCCCACTATGTGGGCCAACCAGGGCTAATGTACGTCCATGTTTCCGTATCTCGTCAATTAGGTTCACCCACAGCCTCACTGGCATCCAGGTCCACCAGTAGATACAGTCCTGTCTAGTGGACCTGGCCAGTTGAGAGGCAGGAGCAGAAGCAATTTCCCTCCCACATGGCTGCCTCTCAGCTGAGAGGTGTGCTAGAGATTTCCCTCCCCTTCAGTCTCCCTCCCTGACAACCTCTCAGTTGAGAGGCACACTAGAGACCTACCTACCTACCTCTCTAAAGTCTCCTTCCCCATCTCTCAGGTGAGAGGCGAGTTAAAAATCTCCCCCCCTCCCACTCCTGAGCTGAGACACAAGCTAATGATCTGCAGCCTCTGAGCTGAATCGCAGGGAGGAAGACTGCAGGGGTCGCAGGCGTGGTTTGCATTAACGGGTGGTGGGGGCATCGCCCTGCCCTCAAGTACTCACTCACAATTAACTTGCAGCAGCAGAACTAGCTAGCAGCCCTGCACTTCCAGGTCTCTGGGAGCTGAGTCTGGGAAGGTTGGTACCCTGTATACAAGGTTATTCGAGATGGCGCCGTACATTCTCACATCCAGTTGTGAGAATGTATGGACCCATCTTGAAGAACCTTGTTTACAAGGCAGCAACCTTCTGATCTAGGGAGGCAGGGGATGCAGCAGCTCCTCCTCCTGAGTCTGTACTGGTAAGGAGAAGCACTAGGGACAGTCTTCTTCATCTGCAGTATGGGTGGCTGGGTGTTCTGTCCTAGTGCAGGCAATGTGTAAGTGCAGTTTAAACCTTTTGCCACTGGGGGCAGAGTTTCAGAGTCCCCTATGAAGTAGAGAAATGTGGCTGTTTTTACTGATGCTTAGGTGGCTGAACTAAACACCCCCAGGGCAGGCAGGGCTAGGAGTGCGTGCATGCACTGGGAGGGAATATATGGGAGGTGGAGTCAGGCAGGGTGGAGCTGCACTGTGAGCTTTTTGAGCTAGCCAGTGTGTGCGTGTGCGCTTTGTTTTAACTTCTGCTGCTGGCTGCCCCATTTCAGATCTGCTGCCAGCTCTTCAGATCAGGTAAGCAAGAAGAGCTAATCCTGTTACTATTTGGGGAACCTCAACCTTGGGGTGTGTGTGGTATTTTTCTTTTAATTGGGTTTTTCCTGACCTGGCCTTTTAGAGTTAGTAAAATGCTTTTGCAGGACCAAGGCATATGTGGTATTTGGTCTGAATTTTTCCTGGCCTTGTTTGCTCCTGGCCCTTTTAGAGTTGGTAAAATGCTTTTGGGGTGGGGTGGGGGACAGGGGACAGGAGGGTATGCGGTATTTGTTTTGGATTTATCATTTTTCCTGGCCTTGTTGTTTGCCCCTGGCCCTTTTAAAGTTGGTAAAAAACTTTTGGGGGGACCAGGGGGTATGTGGTATTTGTTTTGGACTTTTCCTGGCCTTATTGTTTGTCCCTGGTCCTTTTAGAGTTGATAAAATGCTTTTGATAGGGGGTGGGGGGCAGGGAGTGTGGGGTATTTTTCTTTTGGATTTTTCCTTGCCTTGTTGTTTGTCCTTAATCCTTTTAAAGTTGGTAAAATGCTTTTGAGGAGGGCAGGAGGATATGGTATTTGTTTTGGATTTATCATTTTTCTTGGCCTTGTTGTTTGCCCCTGGCCCCTTTAAAGTTGGTAAAATGCTCTTGGGAGGCCAGGGGGTATGTGGTATTTCTTTTGGATTTTTCCTGGCTTTTTTGTTTGCCCCTGGCCCTTTTAGATTTGGTAAAATGCTTTTGGGGGGGGTGGGGGCAGGGAGTGTATGGTATTTTTCTTTTGGATTTTTCCTGGCCTTGTTGTTTACCCCTTTTAGAGTTGGTAAAATGCTTTGGGGGTGGGGGGGGCAGGGCATGGTTTGGGGTGGGCTTCAGTCTCCAGCTGGGGGGCCTGATCCTGCTGGATTTGGGGGAGACGTGTATGCTTAACACCACAGGAGGAGTAATGATGTGATGGAAACCCCACAGTCTGAAACAGTCCCTTAATGACTCGCATATTCTGAATTATTTTTGTAAAAGAAGTGGTTCTCTCTATATGAGGGGCATAAGTGTCACATGAAACTTTTAAAATATGTTTTTGCAGAGTGCAAGGTTCTGGGCCGCAATGAAATCACACTATTTTGCAAAATGGTGCAAAATGATCTTAAACCAAGTTGCTACCATGTAGATATTGTGACTTAAGGGCTGTTTTTGTGGCTTGCTTGGGATAGAGGAAGGCAGGACTAGGGTGCAACCCACAGTACCACTTCTAGGAACCATTCCAACAAGAGCTGCTCCGTCTTAGATCAAGGGACTGGATTTGCTGACCCAGAAGGGGAAGATGTCTCCACCTATTGCTTGGGATGAAAATGGCAACCATACTGTCTAGACTTTTAAAGAAAAACATCCAATTTGATCAAAATAAAAATAGAACAAATTAAAAATGTTTAAAGCACAGCCACCCTGTTGTGTTTAATGCTGGTAGATCTAAAATGAGACCTACTAGGCCCGGTATGTTTTCCACCTTAAGCACAGGCTGGCAATTGTCTTGTATACCTGGAAGATGGGCTTCTGGGGAGCAGCAAAGGCCACACAGTGTTTCTTAACTGTGTCTTTCCTCCCTCAGCCTTGTGAGCAGGTAAAGGATATATACAAGAATCTTTATTCGGTGAGAGAATCATTCTTTTTATGCTTATCTCCTCAAAAGAGTAGAGAGAAGTTTAATTCAATGTTTATATCACATGAAGGCAAAGGCACATGATCCAGCATTCTGCATATTGCAGTAGAATTAGAACATGGGTAGTGCAGCAGAGAAATGTCTTTCTTAGATTGTAAGCCCCTTGAGGCAGGGACCCTGTCTATTTTCAGCAGTTGTACAGCACCAGGTACATTGCTGGCACTATATAAATACTTAATAATAATAATGCAGCAGTGTGAACACTTCAAATATACTTGTTTTTCACGTGACCTTATATTGTTTTATAACGTTGCGTTTTCTTGTGACATCCCCTTTTGAATTTTGTTCCTCTTTGTGATTTGATGCTTGAGAAAGTTGAACTTTGAATGTTTAAATTGGGTTGGAATATTTTGGGGAGCTCATAGTGCAAAAATCACAGACAAAATAGAAACTTTTCCAAAGGATTATTTGGTGACATAGTTCTTTGATGATTAAGGACTCTTAGCAAATACTTGCTGCTTTTGCACGCAGCCTTGTGTGGTTTTAGTTCAGCTTGTAGGAAGGACTGAAAGTGTTATTTAAGAAGTGGGGAATCTTTGCCCTCCCAGGGAACAATTGCAGCATTTATGGTGTGCATTTTAGGATCTTGGACTCGCTTTACTCTTTGGGCTTCCGTGGCTCTGTCTTTGACTGGTTCTCCTCCTACCTCTCTGACCGCTCCTTTAATGTCTCCCTCCCCGAGTCGACCTCCCCCTCCCTTCCCCTCTCGGTTGGGGTTCCCCAAGGTTCTGTCCTTGGCCCTCTCCTCTTCTCTATCTACACCCTGTCCCTTGGCGAAATTATTGCCTCCCACGGATTCCAATACCATCTCTATGCTGATGACACCCAACTCTATCTCTCTACCCCCTCTCTCTCCTCCTCTATCCGCTCACGCCTCGTCGACTGCCTCTCTGATATCTCCGCCTGGATGTCCCGACGCCAACTCAAACTGAACATGGCCAAGACTGAACTCCTCATTTTTCCTCCATCCCCCTCCTCTCCCTCTGACCTGACCGTCTGCATTGATGGGGTCACCATCCGTCCTGTTCTCCGTGCCCGCAGCTTGGGCTTCATTTTTGACACGCACCTCTCCTTTAAACCTTACATTGACTCTGTGGCCAAATCCTGCCGATTCGCTCTCCTCAACATTGCCCGCATACGCCCCTTTCTATCTATCTCCTCGGCCAAAATCCTTGTTCATGCCATGGTTATCTCTCGCCTCGACTACTGCAACCTCCTCCTTGCTGGCCTCCCTCGCTCCCACCTGTCCCCCCTTGTTGCGATCCAAAACTCTGCCGCCAAGATCATTCACTCTGCCCGTCGCTTCGACCATGTAACGCCTCTCCTCCTCTCCCTTCACTGGCTCCCCCTTCCTGAACGTATCCTGTTCAAACTCCTGGTTTTCACGTTCAAATCGCTCCATGACCAAGCTCCCCCTTACCTCTCGGACCTAATCGCCCTACGCACTCCTGCGCGCGCTCTCCGCTCTTCCTCTGTCCCCTCCCTCGCTCTCCCTCGTTTCTCCTGCTCGCCCAACCGCCTTCGTCCCTTCTCCCTCGCTGCCCCGCATGCCTGGAACTCCCTCCCTGCCGACATCCGCCTTGCCTCCTCCCTCCGCTCCTTCAAATCCCTCCTCAAGACCCACCTTTTCCATGCTGCCTTTCCCAATGCCCTCTAGTCTTTCCCCTTGCTCTTACTGTCAGCCCTCCTCTGCTGACTGCTGCTACCGACCACCTTGTAACCAAGCCAAGTACACGCACCTGAGACTTCGCATCCGCCTGAATGTTTGTTTGTCTTCTCCCATGTCTCTCCCGCTGTCCCCTCTCCCTGTCTCCCCCTCCTTGTCTTTTAGATTGTAAGCCACAGGCAGGGACCGCATCTGATTGTATGTTCTGTACAGCGCCAGGTTGCAACTGGCGCTTTATAAATGTTTAATAATAATAATAATAATAATAATAATAATTCCACAGAATCGTGTTGGGTTTTGCAGCATTTTCCATGCGTTTTAGTTGTGGCCTATGTACTTCTGTTTTCTTGGCTATGGTACTCCTGCCACTGAACACATTGCCTGTTGGTGGTTACTGTAGATACGTCCCTGTCCAGTGAGTTTACAATCTAAGAAGGACAAGGGTTAGGGAAACACAGGGAGAGACAGGTACACACACATTACCATTTTTAAAAAACAGATGAGGAACTGAGGCTGTAAAATTCCATATTCAAAACTTTGCTTAGCCCTGACTACAGTTTGCTTGGCCCCGCCTACCACACCACCAGCCTTGGACCTCACCAGTCACCACTGAGGGGAGGGAGATGTCTAGTGCAGAGGCAACTGCAGGGAGGGAGATTGCTAGCACCACTGATGGAAGCTGCTGCAAGCCCCCCAAAGCAGGGGCTGGATGTGGTAAACATGCAATTAGGGGTTGTGTGGGAGCTGCATGGACAGAACACAGACTCCAAAAGGCTACTGTCTCATTTGATTCCACTCATGCACTCAAGCATAGGGGGCAGATCCAAGGAATAGATCGATTATTTGGGCCCTCCTCTCTGAGTACACCCCTTAAGCACCCTCACCCCAACTTCTATTTGGTTCTCAGAGCTTGTACTAATTTTCAAAGTGGACCCTGGAAGGAAAGGGTTTCCCATCCTGGATGTACTGGATGAAGGCCTATAATAATATTCTCAAGAGATAGTGCAATGCTAGTTTAAACCAGCCACAAGTGGGCAGAGCAGATAGAAAGAGAAGGCAGACTATCCATCAGCCTATCCCAGGGTAGCATAGGGTAGATTACTGGAGTCTCAGTGTCCAGGGCAACTGAACAGTAGTTCTCTAGTTTTTCAAACAAACAGACCATTTCTCAAAGTAATGAATCCCACTGATTATCTGAAATTGCCAGAATCACTCAAAGTTGCAGGGGAAACTATCCTTGTAGTTTTTTATTTTTTTAAACAAATATTTTATTAAAACATTTGATATCCCACCCCTCCTGCCAAAGGCAGCTCGGGGCAGCTTACAATATATAATATAAAAACACACATCAAAATACACAAACAGCAACATAAAACATCTAAAATAGGGGGAAGACGGAAAAAAAGGAGGAAACATCCCCCGGGAAAAGAGGAGGGAGGAAAAAAATTCCCCACACTTACCACCCCCCATAAAAATAAAAACCCACCCTCACCCATCTCTCTCGCCAAAAGCCTGGTGGAACAGCCAGATCTTGCACTGATGTTGAAAAGAGGAGAGGTCCAGGGCCACCCGGGCCTCTGCCGGGAGGGATTTCCACAGCCTTGGTGTGGCCACTGAGAACGCCCTCTCCATACTCACCCCCTGGGATGCCCGGGGGATTTTGAGAAGGGTGTTCCTGGTTGAGCGCAGGGGCTGATCCAGAGCACAGGGAGTGAGGCGATCCTGCAGATATATGGGGCCCAAGCTGTATAGGGCTTAATAGGCAAGAACCAGCACCTTGAAGTGAGCCCGGAAGACTATAGGCAGCCAGCACAGAGAACGGAGCACCAGTGTAATATGCTCACGGTTGACCTGTTCTTGTAAGGAGATGGGCTGCCGCATTCTGCACCAGCTGCAGTCTCCGAACCATCACTATGGGCAGCCCCATGTAGAGCACATTACAATAGTCCAGTCTTGAGGTGATGAAAGCATGGATGATAGTGGCGAGGTTGGAGTCTGAGATGTATGGCCGAAGCCGTCTCACCAGGTGTAAATTGGAGGAATGTGTTCCTTGCCACAGCTCCACCCTGGGCATCTAGACGAAGCTGCACATCAAGGAGCACTCCCAGACTCCAAACCTGGGGAACCAGCGGGGGACGAACCCCGTCAATAACGGGGGACATCACACCCACCA
Source organism: Sphenodon punctatus (assembly GCA_003113815.1). Lineage (NCBI taxonomy): Eukaryota > Metazoa > Chordata > Lepidosauria > Sphenodontia > Sphenodontidae > Sphenodon > Sphenodon punctatus. The sequence goes on along the minus strand of QEPC01006764.1, from coordinate 854,736 downwards.
CCTTCCCCACTAGCATCACCTCCGTCTTGTTGGGATTCAACTTCAGTCAGCTTGCACTCATCCAGTCCCTCACAGCCTCCAGACATCGTGTAAGCACCGAGACTATGGGGTCTGGGTTGGATGAAAAAGAGAGATAGAGTTGAGTGTCATCAGCATATTGATGACAACGAACTCCAGAACTCCTCACGACCTCGCCCAGCGGCTGCATATACACGTTGAACAGGAGAGGGGACAGAACGGAACCCTGTGGGACTCCACATGAGAGGTCCCGGGGAGATGAAAAATGGTCCTCGAGCACCAATCGCTGAGTTCTTCCAGCCAGGAATGAGCAGAACCGTTTGAGAACAGTCCCGCCCACCCCAGCACAGTCCCGTAGGCGAGTCACCAACATCTCATGGTCAGTGGTATTAAAGCAACTGACATATCTAATAGAATTAACAGGGTCGAACAACCCTGATTGAATTAATGGCAAAGGTTGTTGACTAAAGCCACAAGTGCAGTCTCAGGCCGTTTTTAGACGAGCGCGGCGGCGCCCGCGCTTGTTTTTAAAAAAGCCGGCAGCCCGTTCCATACGTGACGCTGCCGCCGAATACGCGCATGTGCGGGCGATGCGCTTCCATTTCCGGCCTTGTATGACCAGCCTCGATCGCCGACCCGGTCAGTTCGCACCCAGAAATGGATGCGCGTCGGCTGCGCATGCGCGTATTCGGCTGCAGCGTCACATGTGGAACGGGCTGCCGGCTTTTTTAAGAAACAAGCGTGGGCGCCGCCGCGCTCGTCTAAAAACGGCCTCAGTGTCATAGCCCGGACGAAAACCAGACCGCTAGAAAACTGAGTTGGTCAAGATGCTCCTCTAACTGCCGAGCCAGTACCCATTCAATAACCTTCCCATAAAAGGTTGAGGGTCTGTTTAATGAACCTAGTGACTTTAATGTTCTAGACAAAGATGTATGAAAAGATTAAACAAACAGCTCATCAATGCAGTATGCTCTCTATGTGCCAATGTATATTCCTATTTAATTTTTTGGTCATAACTACTTCTAGCAATAGAAAAATAAAACAGTGCCCTTATAATGTAGCAACTCCTTTAAAATATTCATTTTCTGATTTTTCTTTTTCTCCAAAAAGAGTCAATTTTTACCCTTATTAATATCCGTGCAACTCACTGTCTGTGGTGATTTTTTTTAGGGTGAAAGGGAAAGCAGAATGTAGCTCAAAGCTCTCCCCCACCCCATTTTGGGAAGTGCATAAATTAACATTGTTGGCCATGACTGGTTTGTGTGCAACAACTGCAGCAGAGGAACCAATGATGAACAACGGAGATACAAAATACAAACCAAGTGCTCATTCAAACACAACAGGTTTCTCATGCCCCTCCTGAACCACTCGTATATTATGGGTCTGTCATGAATCTGGGAAAATGTCATTCAATTTCAATATTGGGGGTGGGGGGGCGGAAGGGAGCTCTGAGACAAACACAAGCAGGGTTCAATTGGTGTCAGGCCCCAGCCCTGGCACCTCTTCTGTGAAATGTAGGCTTGGTTAACAGATAGCTCCAAAATAATTCCCTTCCCAGTTTGCCCAGTTGAGTGTATGAGAATTCCATCAAACCTAATTCAGGTATGAGTGGGGATGTTAGCAGGCAGGACCTGAAAGGGCACCCTCTCTGCACTTTGGGTATTTTCACATGGATGTGAAACCCCAGAGGAAGTCCAGGGGTGCACCCCTATATATGCCCGCTTACAGCTGTGCCTGGGTCAATTTTAAATGGACATGGACATGGCAGCTACCTGCATGGCACCCCACCCCCATGGCACTGCTGGGGCAACCCCCAGCCAAGAGTGGGGCTGTAGCTGCCAACTGCTGATCAAACGGACGGCAGCCCTACCTCTGGCCAATGCCCCAGGGTTGTGCCCACTCTGCTGGTGGTGTTCCAGAATATTCTGGCGTACTGCCGGCGGGGCAGCCCTGGAGCAGGAATAGCCTGCCTTGCCTTTGCTCCACCTGCACATCTGTTGGGCCATCTTTAAATGGCTGGGCTGCCCGGGGTCAAGGCGGGGCAGAGGCATGGGTGCTGTCCATGTGAAGACACCCTTTGAGTATCCCCTATTCTTCCTAGGTCTGAGGGGTGGGGAAAAGGGTTGATGTTTTTATTTTATTTATTTATTTATTTATTTATTTTTCAGATTTATATCCCGCCCCCTCCTGCAATGCAGCTCGGGGCGGCTAACAACAACAATAAAAACAATGTTGAGCCCAGTACCTCTTATTTTACAAATTAAGCACTGGCAACAAGATGGCTCTGCCTCCCAGGGTCAGCCCATCCTTCAAGTCCAGACCAAGCCAGGCCCCTGGTATGGGTAGCTGCTCATTGCTGATCTCAAACAGGTAGGGTGGCCAGATATGCAAATTGTAGAGGACACTTACAAGCAATACAAGTTGCAGGGCTGGACTGGAGCCAGTGCAGCCCTGCAACCTGCATTTCTCATGTGTCCTCTAAAATTTGCATATCACGCCACCCTACGAACAGGAGTGCTCCCCTTTATGCACTGCAAGCAGGGGCTCACATTGCAGGAAGGGAAGAAGGCTACCAACTCAATAAATGTGTTGTTAAAATGGGCTCCCAATAAGTGGTATTATTATTATTATTATAAGCATTTATATAGCGCCAGCGATGTACCTGGCGCTTTACAAAAAAATAAGATAAACATGGTCCCTGCCCGAGAGCTTATCATGAAACTGGGGGCAGTGCTCACCTCAGGGATCACTCATTACATTCCACCCATTATGGAGTGTACAAGAGAGAAACCAAGTCTTTGTATGTTTTATTGCTTTTTCACTGGAAAAGAGCTTAAGAGAAGCTTGTTTTTGTCATCCTAATTAGCTCACTTCTTTATTATAAAAATACTTCCAAGTAGGTTTGTATTTGTCCAATACAGATACATAAAGCTTGTACACAAGCAGATACAAAAGCTTTTGTCGTTTTACATTTGTCATTGTGTTCCCTATGGAAAATATAGGACTATTCAGTGTGCTTAAAGGAAGCAACACTTTTTTTGTCTTCAAAGCACTCGACAAATGCTATTTAAATGCACTACAGCCCTGTAAATTACTGATAACTATCCTACATTTCCATGAAAATGGCAGGGAAGGTCAGTGATTTGTCTATCCTACTGAAAAAGGCAGTCAGAATTCAGACTTAGTTTTAAATCCCGAGCTTAGATAGCACCAGTCCCGAATTAATCTAACCATCTAAACCATTTTTATCCATCAGAGCGATGCTGAACTGTACGGTGCCTGATGGAAAATGCACATCAGCTGCTGCTCATGTTTATCATTTTCAAGTGCCAGTATTCCATTAGAATGCAACAACAAATAAGAAGTTGCATTATCCGAGTTTCCAATGGAATTCCTCAGGAATTATTTCTACAAAAACATCAAATGTGCTCAAGGTGGTGAGAGCTATCAGAAAAAAGATCTAATAAATCAAGTAGTGTTTAGTTACTTATTTCAAAGTGTTTCCCTAATTGCTCTTTGGATGTGTATCTCTGCAAACTGTTATACACTTGTATAAATCTGTCTATAAGTAATCTTTTCCTACAAAACTCCTTCCTACTTTTTGAATTATTCCAGTACAAGCACCCCATATGTACAACTACCTAGCTCTCTGTTGACCTGTCCCTAATCAAGTGCCTCAACAAGCTCCACCACAGCTGGTGAATCACTGTGAAATCACACAACATGTCACCCAGCTTGCTGCCTGGCAACTATATCTTTCTATTATGCTACACTGTCATGAACACTGGACAAGCACCCTGATTCAGTCACCAGGTTGGAATTCAAGGTTTCAGTCACTAGGAAGTCAGAGCCAGTGTAGCCTAGTGGATGAGGTGTTGGGCTTAGACCAATGTTCAAATTCTGTCCAAGGCCCTTTTTACACAGGCCGTAACATGGGGGGTGGGGGGGTGTCAGTGTGTGCTGCGGTCCATGTGCGGTGGGTGTAGACGGGCGTACACCCATCAACACACATGGAGCAACTGCCATTTTCGCTGGTTGCTCTGTGTGTAGGGGATGGGTGGAGTTGGGTGTGCATGTCTGTGCGGGAGTATGCATGCAAACACACCCACACATACCCGCTGCAGGATGTACATGAGACTCACCCACGCATGAGCACCCAGATTCATGGGTGTTCATGCATGGATGCTACCTGTGTAACAAGGGCCTTAGCCGCAAAACATACTGGGTTGCCTTGGACAAGTCACTATCTCTCAGCCTCAGCTCCCCATCTGTAAAATGAAATAATAATGACCTACACCTTACAGTAAAGCACTTTGAATACCTTGCACAAATCATAATTTACCTGCCCACGCCTGCTTTGATCTCAAAGCAAAGGAATGGAGCATCAATTTTACCTAAGCTTAAAACAAAAACAAAAACCCAGTTTATCTGCCCGACACAGATGGGCAGTGCAAAATGTACATGGCTACCCTAGCACCTCATTAGACTTAACTTCATACCCGATTAACCAGCTTGTAATGAGATTAACTATTACTCTTAAATTTGTCCTCAGACACAAGGCTGCCTTTATCACAAGGCAATTCAGGGTGTGTAAGTAACCTATAATATTGGTAACATTTTAACAGTATTTGTCACATGAAGTGTCTTTCTAGCTTCAATAGCTTGTATTCATTGCCATGGTCTACAACCTCTGTAGGGGCAGTTAATCAAGGAACAAGCAAACAGAGATCAATGGTAGATGGAAGGTATATTTGCTTGCTTCTTTTAGGTCTTGTTCATTCTAATTTATATTTGGGGAATTTATTTATTTATTTATATGAAAACTTATATGCCACCCCCTCCTGCCTCAGGCATCTTGGGGGGGGGGCTAACAACATTTTAAAAACATATTAAAAATACACAACAATAAAACTACAATTAAAACAGCCTAAAAAACCCCATACCCAACCACCCACCCTAACCCAACCCACCCACCCCATCTCTCTCAATAAAGGCCTGACGGAACAACCAGGTCTTACATTGTCTGTGGAAAGAGGGGAGGTCGGTAATCAAGCAGACCTCCAATGGGAGGGAGTTCCACAGCCGCTGCGCAGCCACAGAGAATGCCCTCCTCATGGTAGACACCTGGGAAACCCGGGGGACCCCGAGTAGTACAAACCCTAATGCAGACAAGGTTGGCAGCTTCCCACATTTTTCATCCACCACGGAACATTTGTATCATGGAAGCACTGGAGTCTCATCTACACCAGTGCTCACACTGTGGACAGGTGGCAGCATTAATAGGAATGATTTCTCTCAAATTTGCGAGTGTAGATAGATACACTGTGGTATGGGATGGTGGGCGGGAAAGGTTGGTTAATGCAAAGGTCAGACTGAGTAGAGAAGGTTGCAAGGGCAGTTTTGGGAGGTAGGGAGATGGCCTTTGAGGATGTTAGAATAAGGAGGAGTGTTGAATCAAGAAAGAGAGAATTTAGTCAAAATGCTTTAAAAATTTGTTTTAAAATAAACTCCCTTCAATTGAGAATATACAGATCTTTTACAAGTTCCGAGGGCCGCACAGACATTGGGGGTGATGGTGCTTAAATGGTGCACTCTGGAACTTGAGTAGAGTGGGATGTGACACACCATACTACTTGCTCAGAAATCAGTTTGGGTTAGGTTGCTGTACACACAGAGAAGATGCTGAGAGAAAAGTCAACAGTCCCACAGTATCACTGTTATGCCTTTTGGGAGTAAAACACCTCAGGATAATAAGAAAGGTTTGTGGCCTTTAATTCTAAAATGCTCTTGCACATTACATGGTTTGATTAGGGATCATGTCCATGGAAAATATTGTCTTATCTGTAATAATGAATGAGTTCTGAAAGTCCCCCAAAGACGTAAAAATAAACACAGCGGTGTTGGCAGTCAAATGAAAAAAACCCTACGTTTTTGAATGGAATTTACCCCAAGTCTGGATTACATTGGATTATACCAGTTAAACCTCTGAGCCACGTTTTCTGCAGATAAATTCAGAATTCAAATTCCCTAGGGTAAAGCTACTACAGTTCTTGGACAAATTGCATAATGACCAACTTTCATTTGCTTCTGTGAAATTTAGAATATTATATGCACCGTAGCTTCAAAGTCAGATAAACTAACACCTTCCCCCAAATACATTGAAAGGTGTGATTCAACTTTATGCTTATCGTTTCTAGAGAACAAAATCTTTTTCTTTCAGTTTTGATATATAAACATACGAGTCTGATTTTCCACTGGCTTGCACGTTCCAGTCAATTATTTTTATTTATTCAAATTTCTAACCTGCCTTTCCACTAAGGCTCACATAATAAAAACAGATCTCTTAAAAATTCAATAAAACTCAATTTTAAAAACTCATTTAAAAATCCACCCTCACCTCCTACCTCAACACCTAACCCTGCCTGCCAAATGCTGTGTGCAGTGGCTGTAAAAGGCTACTCTATCTTAATGGTAGCATTTCACACTTCCTTTCTACATGTGATTACATGCAATACAGAGCATGTAGGCCAACTGCCTATATCAGGGGTGAAAAAACTCTTCCCTTCCAGGGAGCACTTTCAAAATCAGTACAAGCTCTGAGGGCCATAGAAGTTGGAGGTGAGGGTGCTTAAGTGGTGCACTCTGGAAGAGGAGGGTCCAGATGATAGATCTGTGGCATGGATAGTGTTGTCATACTTCCCCTTTAATAGGATGCTTATGAAAAATACATGGTGTAGGACTGAACTGGTTCCAATGCAGCCCTGAACCATGTATTTTTCATAAGTGCCCTGGACTACAGGAGGTATGGCAACATTAGACATGGATCCATGCTCTATCATTGAATGTATGCCATCATCTCTGCTCACTTAACTCTGCAGTGCTCACTCTTTAAGGGTGGACTTACACATAACACTGATTAAATTGGATGTCTGCGGGGCCCCGGAACATGTATAGCAAGCCCTGGATTAGCAATACATATGAGAGAGTCGATGGGAGTTCCAGCCCCGCTTTAAATGCAGATTTGGAAACAGTTCAGATCAAATCTAAACACCAAATATGCATTTAAAGCGGGCTGGAACTCCCATTGATTCCCTCACATGTAACACTAATCCAGGGCTCCTTATGCAAGTTCTGGGACCCCACGGACATCTTAATCAGCATTATGTGAGAGTCCCCACTCAGTGTTTGGGCATAGGAGGGGCCCAAGAAAAACTAGCTGTGGGCTGCATATGACCTCAGGTCTGAAGGTTCCCCATCCCTTGTCTATCTGACAGCAATATTACACACAGGCAGCTGGAGTAAAATGAATTCAGTTATTTGCAATATATAGAAAACTTTCAGCAGCAAAAATATCCAGAAGTATTGTTCTCATGCAGTGATGGTAAATAATCCTATTTTTGTTCTTTAACAGTACACACACAAAAGCAGTCACTCAAACTGCAACATGAGAAGGAAAAAGGAGAAACTGCAACTTGAACCTAATTTTAAAGTCAACGCTTTTGCTAAAGTCACTGGGAATTTTGCTTCAGTGAAAATGGAACAAGAACACTACAATACAATAATAATAAAATAACTGGAATTCAATAATACAGTACACTACAATACAATAATAATAACTGGAATATAATAATTCTTTAAAATGCAAAAAGGGTAAAATACACAATATTTGGTCCCCTTGTGCATTTTAAAGAATCCTACCTCTCTGACCGCTCCTTTACAGTCTCACTCCCTGGGTCGACTTCTTCCTCCCTCCCCCTTTCGGTTGGGGTCCCCCAAGGCTCTGTTCTCGGCCCTCTCCTCTTCTCTATTTACACCCTGTCCCTTGGCAAAATTATTGCTTCCCATGGATTCCAATATCATCTCTATGCTGATGACACCCAACTCTATCTTTCTACCCCCTCTCTCTCCTCTTCTGTCCACTCACGCCTCGTCAACTGCCTCTCTGATATCTCCGCCTGGATGTCCCGACGTCAACTCAAGCTCAACATGGCCAAGACCGAACTCCTCATTTTTCCTCCCTCCTCTTCCTCTCCCTCTAACCTGCCCATCTGCATCGATGGAGTCACCATCCATCCTGTTCTCCAAGCCCGTAGCTTGGGCTTCATCTTTGACACGCACCTCTCTTTTAAACCTTACATTGACTCTGTTGCCAAATCCTGCCGATTCGCCCTCCATAACATTGCTCGGATCCGCCCCTTTCTCTCTACCTCCTCGGCCAAAACCCTTGTTCATGCCATGGTTATCTCTCGCCTCGATTACTGCAACCTCCTCCTTGCTGGCCTCCCTCGCTCTCACCTGTCCCCCCTTATCGCAATCCAAAACTCCGCTGCCAAGGTCATTCACTCTGCCCATCGCTTCGACCATGTGCAGCCTCTCCTCTTCTCTCTTCACTGGCTCCCCCTTCCTGAACGTATCCTGTTTAAACTCCTGGTTTTCACGTTCAAATCGCTACATGACCAAGCTCCCCCTTACCTCTCGGACCTAATCTCCCTACGCACTCCTGCACACGCTCTCCGTTCTTCCTCTGTCCCTTCCCTCACTCTCCCTCGTTTCTCCTGCTCACCTAATCGCCTTCGACCCTTCTCCCTTGCCGCCTCCCATGCCTGGAATGCCCTCCCTGTCCACATCCGCCTTGCCTCCTCCCTCCGCTCCTTCAAATCCCTCCTCAAGACCCACCTGTTCCTCGCTGCCTTTCCCAATCCCTGCTAGACGTTCCCATATACCTACTGTCTGTCCACCTCTGCAGACTGCTGCAACCTGACTGTAACCAAGCCAAGCACAGGCACCTGAGTCTTCGTACCTGCTTGAATGTTTGTCTGTCTTCTCCCCTGTCTCTCCCACTGTCCCCTCTCCCTGTCTCCCACTCCTTGTCTTTTAGATTGTAAGCCACAGGCAGGGACCGCATCTATTTGTATGTTCTGTACAGCACCAGGTCACATGACTAGCGCTATAATAATAATAATAATAATAATAATAATAATAATAATAATAATATTGCAGTAGTGTCCCTACAGTGTGAAGTTGTGCTAGACACTGTCAATTTCATCTGCCCTGAAGAGCTTTCTTTAAAAAACACAAATTCTCCCTTAACTCACTGACACTTGGGGTGAGAGGAACAAAAGAAACCTGCAGAAATATTGTTCCATTTCCTGTGGAAACGGTGTCTGACATGACATGTGCTAGGCAGAAACTGAATCCCCCCCATTTAGCAGTGGGGGAGGGTTCTCCCTCATGAGAGCTTATGCAAGCTCATTAGTTTTGTTATTTGAATTCAGCAGCATTAAAGGTCAAGCAAGGCTGACTTAAGGCATAAACAACTGCCTGAGGCCTCAGGGCATTGTGTGGTTAGCATTAGCAACTCTGAGGCTGGGCAGACTCCCTCCTGCACCCCATATCACTGACATGTATAATAATAGTCTGTAGTTATTCTTATTTGGTAATGCATGTATGTTTTTTAAAGGGATGATGTAATAGCAGGCATTGGGGTCAGTGATACTGACCTTTTGTAACCCTGCCCCATGTGAAGCAAGGGGAAAAAAATTCAGCATCTTACTAGGATTGCTCTGTCTCAGGCCCTTATTACAAGACCAAAGGAACGGAGAGGAAACTCGGGCCTGAATTCCTTCCTTGCAATCCCCAAAAATTAGACTGGTAAGGGGTTGAAACTTACTGCTCATTTTTTGGGCACTGAAAGTTGGAAGGCCCTGGAGTTCAAGAAAATAAAACAGGGCTAGAGTGTAACTTTTGGATAGGATCTCTTCCATTCAGGGGATATCCCCTTTCCCACATGGAATGGGGGATCAGCCATCTTCTTAGCAACTTTTTTCCTATTACAGAGGGCTCTCTGCCGGTCCAGTATTTGTAGGTAGAGTGAAGGGGCCAAAGGAAGGTAGCTGGACTCTTGGTTCTTTCTGCAGGAGAGGCAAATTCTGGTGCTAGACAGGCGAGAGCAGAGAAAACTCCATACCAATAACTAATTCCACACTGGCATATAATATGACTTACTGTAGAAGAATAAGGACTAAACAGCAACTGTTGTTTAATTCTCAACAACAGGAACAATTTAACATTGCTTCTAACGTGCTATTTAAAAGAAGGCTTAACAAAAAAAAAAGCCTGACCCATTTCAGAAGTCTTTGTAGAATCTTGTTCACTGTATAGAGTCCATCTTGTAACACAGCCTGGGAAGTGGCCCAAGCAGGCTTAACATGACTTGTGTTTTAAATTTAAAGCAAAATCATAGACTGCTCAGCCTACCCAATGTGCTGAAATTCATAGTGAAGCATTCTAGGCTTCAGAATAAAACCCCATATATTTCTTAAGCACATTCACTTTGTGATGGTAAAAGTGATACATTACTGTATTTCTTAAACAGTCCATTTCATCCAAATCTATCAACACATAATCCCTCTGATGTAAACATCATAATCCTCATTTTACAGATGTTAAAAAAAAAGGTAAGCCACCGAGAAGCCATTTAATTAAACAGTGAGTGAAGACAAGAACCTAGAATTTCCGAGAGCAACTCCTTTGATAACAGCTTCGCCAAAACAACATTTGATCCAAGGAAAAACATGTAAGGAATCATTGAGTCTCCTATTCTCTCTACCTGTGCAAAGCTTTTACCTAGGTTCATGTATGAAGAACTTCTCAGGGAATTAAACATCAGCCTCAAACTCATATGCACTGTTTCTTATTAAAGAGTTTGTCAAAACAATTTACAGGGAAAACCCAGTAGCATGGAAGAATGTTAGGACAGGAAAGAATCCAGGTCTGGGCAGTGTTCTTGGGATTCTGACTCCCTGGGACTAGCTAAATCTCAAGGGCCTGGCAGAGGCTGACAGCCCAAATTAAGAGATCTGTATTACAACTAGCTAATTTGCTATCCGTGGGCAATACATGAAATTCTGGGCAGCCTGTTGGGCGGCCTGATCAGTATTAGATTACTGAGTTGGGTACCCGATTACCTGAAATACTGTGGATATCGTTGTAACCGAGTTAATGATTTTCCATTTTACTGACTAATTTTGGAAATGGAAAATCAAAAAATCAGCAATGGAAACTTGGAATTTGGTAAAGCATGTAGCCTGTCAGTTAAGTTGGGTATCATTATTTCATCGGGTATACCCATTAAATTGTGCTTACTTGTTTCAGCTTTCCAAAGACAGTATAAGACCTGGCTGTTCCGCCAGGCTTTTGGTGAGGGAGACGGGTGAGGGTGGTTTTTTTAACTCCACTTATTGGGTGTTTTTATCTGTTTTGTATTTATTTGTATTTTTTATACTTTGTATTTATTTTTATATGTATTTTATATTTTATCATTTGTGAGCCACCCTGCGCTGTCATTGGCAGGAGGGTGTGGGGTAGAAATATAATGAAATAAATAAATTAATTAAATTACTTGGCTACACTGAGCCTGCTTGTCAGACTGCAGGAATGACAACTGACCTGGAGAAAGTATCTTTTTTCCTCTGTTCTTGGTCAGGACAACAGATGTTGTCACAGCATGTAAAAGATCTACAGCCATCTATACTAGAGCTTTTGTTATGAGTTAACGGCTTATCAATTAACTGGTAGCTAACAAATGTAAAACCTAGTCAGGACACTCCCCAAATGTCTACCCTCAGGTCCAGCCCTGGTGATCATTTAAAGGGAGGGAGGGAAAAGACAGTGTAAAGAGGAAGAGTGGGAATAAAGAAAGTAACCAGAATGTAAGACTGGGGCAAACCTTAAGGTTTCCATGAGACTCTGAGTCCCAGTCAGGTGTTGTAAGGCAGGAGTTGGGTTCACATTACTAGAATTCCTTCTTGGGGGAGGGGAAGAGAGAGTTTAATGTATGTATATTGTAAAGCACAGAGACATGGGGACTTTTTTCATTTGCAAGGCTTACAAATTTGCCATACACATCAGAACTTAAAGCACTGTTACTAAGAAGTTAATGGAAGATAGGTCCACTATTAGCCAATTGGGTGGGGGATGAAATGTCTGATTGCTGGAAGGTGGCAGTGAATGACAGGGAATGGATGACTCCATAAATGCCCTGTCTTTGTACACTTCTTCTGAAGCATTCATCAAGTACTGGATACTGTTGGTAACAGGATACTGACCTAGATGGACCACTGGTCTGACTCACTACAGTAATTTGTGTGTTCTTGTGTACTGTACAAACTCTCATTGATAATTACACAGATGGCGCATATACCACAGGCAGTATAAGTTACAAACTTGGCACCTAAAGTTATATTGTAAAATAACTACGTAGGCACCCAAATAAGCAACCCAATTTTCAGGCTGGTCTCTGACGTAACAGTTAAGTTCAATAAAAAAATATTTTTACTTAATGCCAACGACTCTAGTCTTACAACTAGCTCCATGGAAGCAGATGTCTACATGGAATCTTATGTAGAACTGGAGGATTTCAACCTACACTTCATGCACCCATGCCTGAACTTGTTTGACAGTAAATAACAGTATTATTCACTTTTATGAGATACATCATCTATGAAGTGGCTGTTATTTGCACTGGAATCTAATACAGACCACTAAGTCTGTACATGCATTGTCTCAGCGACATCCACATCAACAGAGAACACACACTAGCAGTGCTATAGTTCTACTGGGCACATCATATATAGTGCATATACTTTATGCTACACGCAAATGCTATTTAGCTTAAGAACAGAAATTTGATAATGAATTTTAGCTACAAAATTTAAACCAATGCTTATGAAAATCTCAAAATATTGTTTCAAATATCATGTATATGAAAAATTTTCATAAAATGAGTATAAATTCTAAGCACCACTTAGCATCATCATTTAAAAATATAATGTTTCAGTGAAGTCATTCTGATTTACACCAACAAAAATCTGGGCTCACGTTTTCCACTAACAGGCTATAAGGGTTGACAGGGCTAACACTATTTGTATTGGTTCGACTTTATGAGAAAAAAATACATTTTGTGATCTGTTTCAAAGAATATTGAAAATTATGAAGGTCCAAAGGAAGTTACACCAAAAAGTTGCTATCCAAAGCACTGCTGGACAGAGTTGGGCCTTGCCACAGGGCAACCTGATGCGACCACCCTGGGACCCTCTCTTCTGGGCCCCCTGCAATGTCCCCTGATCTCACCAGGGCAGGATTTGTGAGCCCCAGTCTCTCCTAGAGGGGCCCCAAAGACAACCATATCTAGAGCCCCATAGCAGGTGACCCCAAAGGAGCATGGACATGAGGAAGTAGGTCACCAGGGTCCCCACATTTTATCTTCGTCCTGGGTCCTGCAAATTCTAAGACCGGTCCTGCTACTGAACAATTCTCTCTCATAATTTGGTGCAATATGGCCTAGCTGCCTTTGTACCATAAAACTCTCAACCCATCATCGCTAATTCCCTTGCCCTTCACCCCATTCTCAGAAAGCAATTAAAGCAATATAAACATTTCAGATTATTTATGATTGCAAATTATTACTATGTATATTACTTTCCACTGATTACAGAGAAATCTCAGAGCAAACTACATTTATATAATTTTAAAAGAGAAATTCTCGGCTGTCAATGAAAGGACTGCTAATCTCCTAAAGGACCAACAATTTTCACAGGTTAAACTCAGGACACCGCCTCCCCACAAATCTGGTAACAACAGTAATTTACAAATCATGACAGCAACACCTACCACATATTTGGGTTTGCTGACTGCCACGAGGCTGGCCAGAAAGTCTTCTTCATACAGCTGACTAAAAACGTGAGCATCATAGGCCACCACTATGGAGATTTCTTCCATCATTTTGCCAGTACGTTCCCTGTTAGCAGCAGTTAGCAGGCTCACTGTCCCATGAAGTTTAGCTAAACTCTGTCTCAATTGTCCAAAACCACCTGAAGACGTTAGAATGGGTGGAGTATCTCCAGGAAAAAAATAAATAATCCAATGCAGCTCCTGTTGGCAGCTTGTCTCTGGGGGGGGGGGAAGGGGTTGCTTATCTTTACAGGAAATGTGTGTTAGAAACACCTGCTCATTTTCTCAGAGAGCTTGGGAAAGTTATTGAAATTAAAAGTGAAAAATAAGACAGGTGATTATGTCTACAAACTTTAGTTCTTGCTGCAATGGTACTGAAATTCCCCTGTTCACTTCAAAGTTCTTTTTTTATTTGTAAGTCCAGTTTCTAAGCAGAAGATTCTTCTTGGTGGGAGAGTCTAGTTTTCTAATGAATTCTTGCTTTATGCTTATTCTGCAGATTAAAAGGACAAGTAGTACACAGTGACCTGACCTCCTCCTGCCTTCTTTGGAATTTTCACAAGTTTACAAAAAATGTATTATCAGAGCTACTTGAAAAACAGTCCCTCCCTCCCCCAGTTTTACATTGCTTGTGTGTGATTTTGGTTTTCTTTGGACACCTATACGGATATAAAGCAGAAGTAGGTGGCAACAGTAACCATATGAAGAGAAGAAAGAGTCACGTGTAGATTAAAAGAAATTGTTTTTCTTCTTGTTACTCCAACAGTAAGACAGATGCCTTGAAAAGAGTCTTATCCAACTGATCTTAACTCTTAACAGAAAACAAGTACTTTGATTCAAGCAATGGAAAAAATAAAATAAAAAGTAAGTCCAAATGATTTCTTCCAAGATGTTCTCAGCATAAAATGTTCAGTTCTGCCACTGCATTTAATTACAAAAATGACCTGGCTATTGTATTCCATTAGCTCTCTGTCAAACAGTGTTCAGAAACTTTATTGGCTCCTTCCTGGTGAAACAGTATTGCCAACTCATTTACCATAAATAACCATCTGACAAAGAAAATGATCATCAGAAAAACAGTATGAAAAATATGAAAATGAAAAATACAGAATGTAATTCTGCAGAAAATAATAAAATGGTTTTAAACAACAAACCAATTTTTTTTTTAGAAGAAACTCCTTTAAAATCAGTTTCACAACAAAAGGTAATTCTAATTAAATCAGCACAGACTAAGGTGATCCATTCACTGCTTCTTTCGGTCTCACCTGATGTGTGTTTATCCTCTCCTGTTCCAGTGCTAGGAGGTCTGACCTGAGTGAGATGCAACTGATCTCTCTGTCTCAAATCAAAGTGAATTCTGGATGCTCCAAACCATGCGGAGATTTCCAGTCCAAATTGCTAGTAGCATGTGTCACAAGTTTGCTTTCCAGAACAAACAGGATAAAACCATGTAGCTCTTCTCTTTTTTCCTGTTTTTCCTGAAGTATCTTTATCAAAGATTACATGTGTATTTAAACCGCACCAGGTACTATTTGCATTTAAATAGGGAAGTTGTGTAACTGCTGTAACGTTCAAGATTAAAATCCAATATTTCTTTCACTTAAATAGGGGTGAAAAAAATTACATGTTATTGCTAGGAAACAGAAGAGAATTCTAATAGGCTTATGGCAAACAAAAATGCAGCACTTGAAATCCAATCCTTGAGATTAAGACAGCTTCTGATCATGCTTAACCCTTTCAGAAGCCAGAAAAAAATATGATCACATTAAATGCTATCTGTAACGCAGCTGTGTGCTGTAAATTGGTACTTGGTTTAGGAGATATTAGCTTGTAATATTCCTCCTACTTGTTTCCCCAGTAGACTAGTTCAGATCAGAGCAGTAAAGTAAACAAGTCGCCCTTCCAGTCGTCCTTCATTCCTGGTAATGTATAATCAGCATCCTATTTTCATGACTTTAACAGGTCCTGGGCACATTTTCACATGCACTCAGTCTCTTCTGCTGCACGGCTTCAGGTTTGCCTTGTAACAACACTTGTTAAAAGTGAAAGCAGTTCTTCCTGCATTCAGTTTTCTTCATGATGGTGACTCACTTTGTGCGTATGAAAATGAAGTCTGTGTATGAGCTGTACTACTGACACCTGTTGTAGGAGGTAAAGAAAGAAAGTTCCCATAATTCCACACACACTGCTGGCAGCCACTCAGTGGCTGCAAGCAAGGACTGAAATTGTATTTGAAGAGTCATGCATGCAGGGAGGAAGAAAACACACAGTATAACTCCTCAGTTAAAGGCATGCTAACAAATGCATGATTTAATTCTATGATAAAGGCAGGGGTGGTGACTGCAGATATGCAAACTAATACACAACAGTAAATGGTATGCAAATCATTAAATCCTTTTAGTCAATCCTTGCTGGTTGGAAATGATGGGTTAGATTTTGCTCTCATTACTCTCCCTCCCCCCCCCCAGTCCCTACCCCTATCCCCCAATTTATACCAGGGCAGCTCAAATTCATTAAATAGAGTTTCTCTAGATTTACACTGGGGTAACTCAGGAGAATTTGCCCTTCTAAACTAGTAACTGATATCCTGGACATTCATTCATTCATTTTCTATCCTGCCCTTTCCATCAAGGCTCAGGACGGCTCACAAAACTATAAAAATATAAAACATAAAACATGCATAAATATATAAAAATGATTTAAAACTCTTAAACTCCATCCACCAGCCCTCTCCCTGCCTGCCAAACACCTGGCCAAACAAAAAAATCTTACATCTCTTCCGAAAGGTGAACAGGCTTGGGATTAGGAGGATCTCCAACGGGAGAGTGTTCCATAATTGTGGAGTAGTCACCAAGAACGCCTCTCTGCATGTCTGTGGTTGTTTTCAGAAGTGACGGTGCCTATTGCTGCCACAGACTTACCCGGGCAGTGGTGGGAGCTTTCACTTCTGTCGGGATCTGGTCCAGCTGCTGAACTAACCTGATGGTGGCCAGGCTGGGAGATGCACAGACGTGCATCCACCCAGTCCTGGCCCAGCACTGAGTGCAGTCACCAACGTTCGGCACCCAGTCCGGGGAGACACCTGGCGGGTGCATTTGAACATGACGGTGATCCCCGATTTAATCCACACAAAAGTGGGTTAAACTGTGAAAACACCCTAATAGCCAGAACCTATTCAGTCACTCTTCACAGAAGAGCCGTTCCATACCCCTTATCATTTTTGTTACCCTTCTCTGTACCTTTTCTATTTTTACTATTATCTTTCTTGAGATGGGGTGACCAGAACTGCATGCAATATTCAAGGTGCAATTGCACCATAGATTTATATAGTGGCATTATGATATTCTCAGGTTTATTCTCTATCTTTTTATTAATAATTCCTAACATTCTGTTTGCTTTTTTGATGGCTACCGCACACTGAACTGAGGATTACAATGTAAAGTCCACAATGACTCCAAAGTCCTTTTCCTAAGTGGTAGGTCCTAATTTACAACCCAGCACTGTGTACATAAAATTTGAATTGTTTTTCCCTATGTGTATAATTTTGCACTTGTCCACATTAAATTTAATCTGCCATTTAGATGCTCAGTCACCCAGGCTCGCAAGATCCTTCTGCAATTCTTCACAGTCCGCTCGTGTTTTAACTCCTTGAATAACTTGGTATCGTCTGCAAATTTTATCACCTTACTCTCCTTTCCAGATCATTAATGAATACATTAAACAACATCGGTCGCAGTACAGACACCTGAGGTACTCCACTATTTACTTCTCTCCATTGTGAAAACTGACCATTCAGTCCTACTCTTTGCTTCCTATGCTTTAGCCAATTACCAGTCCACAATAGGACACTGCCTCCTATGCCATGACTTTTTAATTTCCTCAAGAGTCTCTCATGAGGTAACTTATCAAATGCTTTCTGAAAATCCAGACACACTATATCAACTGACTCCCCCATCTTATCCACATACTTGTTCACACCCTCAAAATGTTTATTTTATTTATTCAAATTTATACCCCACCCTTCTCAAATGGCTTGGGGCAGCTTACAAAATAAATATAATACATAAAAATAACATTAAAATTGACCCCCAACCTTTCCCCTCCCCCCTCCCCAATCCCACCACAAACCCTCACACTCCTATCCCAAACACCCACCAGAACCCCCATTCCCTATCCCTGTCCATCAAATGCCTTAACAAAAAGAAAGGTCTTTTTTTTTTTTTTAAATGTATTTTTATTATTTTTCATAACTCTCGGTAACACAAACCGACAGTAATCGATATGGACCGAGGCAAAATGCCCTTACAGCGATGGTCCAACCCTACAAAAGTAAGTTACCCCTATTATTATTAAACTAAATTTTTGTTAAACATAACAATACATTTTCCTTGTCTAGGTTCAACTGTTTTTGCAATAATTCCCATATGTTACTCCATACAGCATAAAAGGATTCAAGTTCTTGATGGATTTCAGCGTGGATACGTTCCAAGGTAAGTGTATACCAGATCCTGTGGATCCATTTCTTAAACGAAGGTCTTTTCTTTGATTTCCAGTTGCAAATAACAGTATATATCGCTGCAATTCTTAGTTGTTGGCATGCTTGTCGCCGCTCCTTAATAACCTGTATCTCTGGAAAGATGCCCAACAAAGCAAAGGTAGGCTGGAATGGTATCTCCTGTTGAGCTAAATCATTCATGTGAGGCCAGATCTCCTTCCAGAACTCATTTATATATGGGCAAGACCACCAGCAGTGCATCCAAGTCCCTGGGGCTGCGCACCCCTGCCAGCAATTACCAGGATAGGCTGTATTTATTTTATGCAATTTATGTGGGGTATAATACATGCGGTATATAGTTTTTATTTGCGGTTCTCTAAGAGATAGCGATCTAGAGCCTTTATGCATGTTGTCCCATATTTGTAACATCTCTTTTTTTTCTATTTTTATTTGTAGGTCTTCTTCCCACTGAGAGATGTACCCTGCATCAGGTAAGTTGTATAAATTGCGTAGGACTTTATATAGCCGAGATATTATGTGTGTTTGGGATGAATCTCCATATATTACTTTTTCCAGATCCGTGCTTTCTCTAATATAGTGGGGTTTGTTCTTCTTCTTATTAAACTTACTTTTTATTTTTGTGTAAGTAAAGGGGTCTGGCTCCCTACCCAGTTTATCTTTAATGGTATCAATGGTTAGTATTTCCTCCCCTACAAAAAGATCTTTTGCTATTTTTAATCCTTTTGCTTCCCAGGTCTTGCTAATTGTCACCGGTATATCTGCCCTCCTTGCCCAGCTTCCAAAAATTGGGGAGAAAGGGGATTTATTTTTTATCATCTCTGCTTTATTTGTGCACTGTTCCCAGGTATGGATAGCCATGCCAATGAACGGATGCTCCATATCTATTTGTTTTTTAATATCCATCTCTTCCATGAGAAGTGTTTTAAAGTTCTCTATCTCGCAGAGGCTTTTTTCCATCTGTATCCACTCAGGTATCTTGCTGCTGTGATACCAGTGTTTTATACCCCTGAGAACAGACGCCCAGTGGTACAATTTGATATCTGGAGCACTCATACCTCCCTTTTCTTTTGAGGTGTATAGGATTGTTCTTCTAACTCTAGGTTTTTTTCTGTTCCAAATAATTCTGGCAATAATTTTATTAATGGTGGAAAAATATTGCTTGGGGACATGTATCGGTAAGGCCAGAGAGGTGTACAATAATTTAGGTAAAATTACCATCTTTATTAAATTCATTCTACCGGCCCAAGAAATTTGCAAATTTTTCCAATCTGCTTCCTTTCCATTAACTATTTCCACTAGCGGGAGGAAATTGAATTTATACAGATCTTTGGGTTTTTTAGTAATGTTGATACCTAAATATTTTAGTGCATTACTTTGTACACTGAATGGTGTGGCTTTTTGTAATTCTGCTCTAGAAAGCTTCTCCTCGTTAAATATCAACATTTGCGATTTTTCAACATTTATCGTATATCCTGAAACCGCCCCAAATTTTTCCACCATCTTTAACAAATTAGGCACAGTATTTGGAAGATCTGTGAGAAATAACATCATATCGTCTGCGTATAGAGCTGTCTTATATTCTTCCTTTCCCATTTTTATCCCTTTGATGTGCTGGGATTGTTTTATTGCTATAGCCAATGGTTCTATTGCTATATCAAATAATAACGGTGACAGGGGACAACCCTGCCTAGTGCCTCGGGTCAAATTAAACTCTGGTGTTACTACCCCATCCAATATTATTTTTGCCCTGGGTTCTTTATAGATTAATTTTATCCATTCTGTAAAATTGCCCTTCATTCCCATTTTTTCCATAGTGTGTATCAAATATTTATGTTCCACCATGTCAAATGCTTTCGTAGCGTCTAAGGAGACCACTGTGGCCGGGGACTTATTTTTACGAATTTGGTGGATAATATTAATTAATTTTCTTATATTATCAATCCCTAACCAGCCAGCTATGAATCCAGACTGTTCTGGTGCAATGATGTTTGGTATAATTGTCCCCAGTCTGTTGGCCAGTATTTTTGTAAATTTTTTGGCATCGGTACTGATTAGGGAGATAGGACGAAAGCAGCTACATAATTCCACATTTTTCCCCGGTTTTGGGCACAGCATGATATGTGCCTCTTTAAATGTGTTGGGCATTTCTTTTTTCTGTAAGAAAGTATTAAACATTCTGGTTAGTATTGGGCTAACTTGTTCTTCAAAAGTTTTGTAGAATTCTACGGGGTAGCCGTCGGGGCCTGAGGCTTTGTTTTTTGGAAAAAAAATTATTACTGTTTTAACCTCCGATAACTCTATAGCACTATTGAGGTATTCATTCTGCTCTCTTGTAATTTTAGGTAACTTGACTGAGTTTAGAAAACTATCTATGTCTTCTTTTTTAGGATTCCTCGTCCTGTAGATGTCCTCACAGAATTCCACAAAGCATCTTTCTTTTTCTTTTCCCATTAACAAAATTGAGTCCTTTCTTTCTCTAATATAAGGGATGTTAGTTGTTTTGTCTCTTTCTTTTTTTTTACCAAACCAGCTAAAACTTTGTCTGCCTTATTAGCTTTGTCAAAGTAATACGCCTTAGTGTATCTAATCCTAGATACCATCTGTTCTGTTTCAATTAAGTTTATTTGACTTTTTAATATAGCAATTTTTTCTGCATTAATTGCTGGTTGCTTAGCTAGATGTTTTATTTGTAATAATAGCTCGTTTACCTGTTTGTTTTTTTCTTTTTTTAGGTATGCTTCTAAGGAAATGAACTGTCCCCTGATCACAGTCTTAGCCGCTTCCCACAATGTTATTGGCGAGATCTCTGGCCCATCATTAAAGTGGAAATATTCTACTATTGCATTTTGTATCTGCTCTTTAATCCAGCTGTTGTTTAAATAAAGTTTTTTCATAGACCATCTATATGCATTGGTGTTTTTTTGTGTTCCCTCCTTTATCTCTAGCTTGATAGCATTGTGGTCTGAGAAGGGAAGGATTTGAATATAAGCTTGCATTCCTTCCTTGAATAAATTTTGGTTTATTAAAATATGATCTATTTTAGTGGACACTTTATGCGGATTAGAATAAAAGGTGAATTCCTGTTTTTTTGGATGGAGAACTCTCCATATGTCTATCCACTTGTATTTTTCTATTAACTGCACAATTCTATTCTGTTGTTTATTTAGTTTGTTTTTTGTAGATAGGTCCAAGGATGAAAGTGGGCAATTAAAGTCTCCACACAACACTGCTTGTCCTATTATTTTTTGTTCTAAATTTGGTAACAGCTCTGCAAAGTAAGCTGCAGTGTTGTTGTTTGGTGCGTAAATAGAGCAAATAGTGTATTGTTCTTGCCCTATTGATCCTTTAATTAATATCATCCTGCCCTTCTCATCTCTTTCAATGCACTGCGTCTGCCATTTTATTTTTGTTGATATCCCAATCGCAACTCCAGCTTTTTTTTTGTTTGCATTTGAAAAAAATACTTTATACCCCCTGTTAGCAAATCTATGATTGTCCTGCCTCAATAAATGAGTTTCTTGAATTGCGAAAATTTCTATCTGATCTTTATGCAGCAGCTGCCAGACCTTTTTTCTTTTTATAGGATTGTTCAATCCACATACATTAAAGGATAACAGTCTAACTCTATCCATCATCACTCTTTAAGAGTTGTTTTTCCTTGTGTTGACTTCTCCTGTTATCTGCGTATTTTATACCTTGCTTACACTGCTTTTTTGACTGAATCCTAGCTGTTTCTCTTCTTATGCACCTAGATGAGCATGTCAATAGTATATTCCCTCTATTTTTTAACCAACAAAAACCAATAAACTTTCCTCCCTTTCCTCCCCACCCCCCTCCCTCCATAGCTTCTTGCTTCCAATTCCTTACATAGGACATTTGAATTTCCCCCCTGTCTATAAATTCTATTTTAAACTTTTGTGGGGAGCTCCCTTCTAGGAGTGACATGCCAACAGGCTCTTTGCATCCCCCCAGACCCTTTGCCATTTCTCATAAACCTTTCTTTTAAACATTCTTTTCTTTGTAACCGAAATAATTAAACATTTCATTTGCAGACCATTTACTGTATCCCTTTTTTTTAAACAAATCCTCATTAGCTTTGTAGAGCTTACAATGTTCATTCAAGCACTTTACAGGCCCTCACGCTTACACCTTTTTTTCTGCCTTCAGTCTTTAAAGTTTTTTGCCATATAGTCCTGTAACTCCGGTAACTGAGAAAAAAATCTTCTCCTTCCTTGATGGACAAACGTGAATCTTGCTGGGAAGAAAATCTGGGCTCTTATATTTTTTTTATGAAGGGCTTCAAGCATGGGTTTCCAGGCCTTTCTCTTCTGTATGGTTTCATATGCTAGATCTGGATAAATAGAGATCCTTGCTCCTTGATAAATCATTTCTGTTGCCCCTCTGGCTGCCTTCATCAAGGCTTCTTTATCTGCAAATCTAAGCAGTTTGACTATGATTGCTCTGGGGGGGGGATTGCTCTTTAGGTTTAGGTCTCAGTGACCTGTGAGCTCTTTCCAATTCAATATGGTGCAATTCCTCCTTGTCAGGGAAAATTGTTTTGAATACATGCAGCAACAACTTACATGTACCTTCCACTTCTAATCCCTCCGGCACCCCCATCACTCTCAAGTTGTTCCGCCTGGAGCGATTTTCCAGGTCTTCTATTTTTGCTTGCAGAGCAGACAGTTGTACCTCAGTTCTAGTAGTTCTCTGCACTGAGTTGTTTTCTCTATCCTCCATGTCACTTATTCTTTGCTCTGCAGTGTCTATTCTCTTATTAACCCCCTCAATTTGGGTCCTCAAATCTCCCAATGCAGCAGTTATGGAGGAAATCCCCTCTTTATTTATGGCAAGATCCTCTTTTATTGATTTAAATAACTCCAGTACTTGCGTTAAGTTGTCTGGGTCCCGGGCTTCTTCCCTGCGTGCTGCGTCGGCCATTTTGTTACACACGGCCTCCCCTTTCCTTGTGCTTCGCCGAGGGAGGTAATGTTTATCAATTGTAGAGTCTGCTTCTCTTTTTTTTTCTAAGCTCATTCCTTTTTTCAGGTCTTGTCTTTATTTTAGGTTATTTTATTTTTCCTCAGTAGTGTTTTATTTCTCTATTTTGGCATCGGGTCTAGCAGGAGCACAGCCACATGCGTCCTAATGCTCGCACATGCCCAGACAGCTCCCCCAAAAAGAAAGGTCTTGTACCACCTCTGGAAGATGCCCAGGCTCGGGCTCAAACAAACCTCTGGGGGAAAGGAGTTCCACAGCACCGAGGCAGCAAGTGAGAATGTCCCCTTGCGAGTCCTCATTGTACGAACAAGACTAACAGATGCTACCCACAGGGTGGCGCTGCCGGGTGATCATAGGGGCCACAGTGGGGCATGGAAGGACAGGCAATCTCTCAGATATGTGGGCCCCAGACTATTTAAGGCCGTAAAGGTCAAAACCAGCACCTTGAATTGTACCCGGAAAGCTATAGGAAGCCAGTGCAGACTTTGGAGCACTGGTGTAATGTGCTCCCAGCATCTTAACCAAAAAAGGCAATCCGCAGCATTCTGCACCAGCTGCAGCTTCCAAACAGTCATCAAGGGCAACCCCACGTAGAGTGCATTGCAGCGGTCTAGCCTCGAGGTGATGCAAGCATGGATGACAGTGGCCAGATCTGATTTGGAAAGAAAAGGCTGCAGTCTCCTCAGCAGATGAGTTGGTGAAAAGTGCTCCTGGCTGCCGCCACAACCTGACAAGCCAGGCACAACAAGGAGCCCAAAAGCACTCCAAGGCTGCGAAAGAGAGGATATGTAAAGTTCTATGGAAGAGGCTCCTGACCTCTCCAAGTCTCACCAGAGACATTCCTTTCTGATACTGAACAGGACTGCAGAATTTAAATTCATGCAACTCTGGGTCAAAACAGATGTGACAGAGGCCTGCTGTGGCCCTTTGGGCATCCTCACCTGCACGTCTGTGCAGGCATTGCCAGATGTTGACCCAGGATTGCCCTGCACTGTGTTGGCGGCTAGCCCAGGTTTTGACCTCGAGAAACCCCCGAAGTCATAGCCCAAGCTAAATCATGCCCAAACTGAGCCACAGCGGGCTATCACGTCTGTTCCTGGGCCGTGTTGGCAGCCCATGCTGGGTCCGCCATGGCTGGCTGTCACTGGTTGCCATGGCTGCCCATCATGGCAGAGCGCTGGGCACAGTGGCAGCACGGGGACAGCCACACGTTCAGGTTCTCCCCAACGGCCTTGGCTCTACTTACCTGCGGGACCGCCTTGCTCTCCGCGCTCTGGAGCAGCCTCTGCAGTCCGTTGGCGTGCCCTTTTCGAGATCCCCATTGTGGCCCGGGGGGAGGGGGGCATTATGGAGAGGGCGTTCTCGGTGGCTGCATCTAAGCTGTGGAACTCCCTCCCAGTGGAGGCCCGGGTGGCACCAGATCTACCCTCTTTTTGTCTTACCTGTAAAACCTGGCTGTTCTGCCAGGCTTTTGGCGAGGGAGATGGGGTGGAGGGTGGGATGGGGGTGGCTTGGTTTTGTGTCTTCCCCTTTTTATTGTATTTTATGGTTTTATATGTTTTAACATTGCAAGCTGCCTCAGGCTGCTTGAAGCAGGAGGGGTGGGGTATTAAATTATTTTAAACCTACCCAACACCCGGCTGCGGGTATGTCTGTTCGATGCCCTGACCCGGTGTGGATGGTGTTTGCTGTGGCTTCCTGACCCGGGTTGGATAGGCTGCCGCCGCATGGCATCACTTCTGTTTTCACTGGGCCCTCAACACATGATGCTGTCTTAAACTTCTATTTCCTTTGTGATGTTATAAAACGCTCTCTAATCTAACTGACCTTGAGTGCAACTGCTGAAATTTTACACATTTGGATGGGAAAGACAAGATAGGAAAATTACTAAATATTTGGCAACATTTAGGAGATTGTTACATGGTTCTCCCACCTGATCCCTATCCCTTTCATCATCTCCCCACTTTGTAATTAAAGGTATTCTTCCTACCACAGCCACTAAAATGCCTGAAAACTGCTGATTAAAATTGAAAGCTTGTTTACCTGTTCCAGTACAATCACAAGAATTTGTTGGCAATTAACAAGTCAGAAAACAAAAAAGCACTAGTCTGTGTAGTGAGTGAAATCACATATACAGCACTAAAAAGATGTTCACAGACAATCCTCTCACAAGACGACTAAATTTGGATCATTGTAGACAAAATTGATCCCCCTCCCTCCTTCATTATGAAGGAAACTTACTCATAGTCTCCATTATGAGAACTGGACCCTGAGTTTTTGAAAGGTTAATACCTTTCAAAAACTCAGTGTTCAGTCCTCATAGTGGATCTCTCCAATGTCTCATGGAAGTAACATAAGGCGTTGGATGGGGAAAGGTCTTCAACAAATTGGCAGCAGACAAATCAAATAATTTTAAAGGATTTTCTGTACTTTGCTTTATACCTGAAAAATAGAACAGGGTGGAGCAAAGCCAAAACCTACTACATCTGCCTTACCCTCAGCTTCCAGCCAATACCCTAAACAGCAAAGTCAGACTGCAGACATAAAATGAAAAAAGAAAAAGAAAAAAAGAAACACAAAGTCTCAACATTTCCTCTAAATGTACATTGGGAGAGAATTCCAAAATCAGAAATGCTGGAAAAGGCTCTGCCTCAGGATAGCCAGTCCCACTGACTTTACTTCCACCAGAGTTATAACTGTCAGCTTCCAAGCAGATTGGTTGTATAGGCTCAAATTTGTAAGACAGCCTGCAGAAACTGGACATTTGCATGCACACAATCTTTGCAGGAATACAACTCTGACTGGTACACATGCTTTTGATTGGTTTGGGGCAGGAACGGTTAGAAGCATGCTGACGTACATGTACAAATTCCGCCTAGATTATTTAAACAAGTTAAATAAGGAAAGCAAAATTTTGAAACACGTTTTTTAAAAAAAGACCCACCATGAGTTATCCTTCCATTGATGATCTCTGTTTGGAAATTGACAGGGGTAATTGCACACTGTTGATTTTGTTAGATCTTGCAGCGACCTTTATATTGTTGATCATGGGGTATTGTTGATACGGCTGCGTCACCTGATAGGGTTTCACAGGACTGCTCGAGTGGTTCCGCACATTCCTGCCTGGGAGAACACAGAGGGTGGTGATGGGCAGTAGCTCATCATCCTCTCAGGAGCTACCTTGTGGAGTTCCACAGGATTCCATCCTATCCATACTCCTGTTCAGTGTGTATCTGGGACCCCTGGAAGAGAACATATGGAGATTTGGAGTGAAGTGCCATCAGTATACTGATGCCACCCATTTCTCTCTCTCTTTTTCACCTGACCCAGGTCCTGAAGTCTTGGTGCTTACTCAGTGCCTGGCTGCCATTAGGGATACAGGTGAGCTGGTTGAAGCCGAATCCAGACAAGACCGAGGGGAGGATGTTTGGCTGGCCTTGTGACTTTGGGGACATAGGGACTGCTGTTATTGTTGGGGTCCAGCCTCCATTTGTCAGTCAGGTTCTCAGCCTTGGGGTGCTCTTGGATCCATTGCTGCACCTGGATTGCCAGGTTTAGGTGGTAACCAGAAGACAGAGTTTGGTTGCGTACCTATGATGTGGCGGTGTGGACAGCAAAGAAAATTTTCTTTGCTGCCCTCATTGCATCTGCTAACTCCCCTCTGGCTGAGCTTTTCCGGATGGTGAGGGGGCTGGTCAGTCTGGTCTCCCTCCGCCTGGATTTAGAGTCATCAAATGCTTGCTGTGATTTGTTTGTAGACTTTTTTGCGGATAAAATTGCTCAAATCCACCATGGTTTTGACACAGCACTTTTAGCAGTGGGTGAGCCAGAGGCAGCTGAAGCCCCATCTTGTCCTGTTTTATGGGATGAATTTCAAGACGTGTCACCCTCGGATGAGGGTGGTGCAAGTCACTTATTGTGAATTAGATCCATGCCCATTCTGGCCGGTTAAGGCCAGCCGGTAGACAT
This sequence comes from Sphenodon punctatus, assembly GCA_003113815.1. NCBI lineage: Eukaryota > Metazoa > Chordata > Lepidosauria > Sphenodontia > Sphenodontidae > Sphenodon > Sphenodon punctatus. Next base: position 827,501 of record QEPC01006764.1, on the reverse strand, counting down.
CAGGTCTGTTGCTGACCGGAATAGTCAACACTTCCCTTGGGGAGGGCAGGGTGCCGGACTGTCTCAAGGAGGTTGTGGTGCAGTCCCTGCTCAAAAAGTCATAATTGGATGTTGGCATCCTGGCCAGTTATCGGCCAGTCTCTCTAGGGAAGGTTACTGAATGGGTGGTGGCTCAACAGCTTCAGGAACATCTGGAACGGGTCAACTTTCTTGATCCCTCGCAGTCTGGCTTTCGTCCGGGTTATGGCATGGAGAACACGACTGTGGCCTTGGTCGACAACCTCTCCCATGAGTTGGGCCAGGGTCATTTGACCTTGTTGATTCTGTTAGATCTTTCAGTTGCATTTGATAACGTTGATCATGAGTTGTTGGTGACTCAGCTGCAGGACTGGGCAGGGATCAGTGGGACTGTTCTTGAATGGTTTCACTCTTTCCTGGCTGGGAGAACCCAACGTGTGGTGCTGGGTGATTATTCATCTTCTCCATGTGGCCTCACATGTGGAGTCCCTCAGGGATCCATCTTATCCCCTCTCCTGTTCAGTGTGTATATGCAGCCTTTGGGGGAGGTTGTCAGAGAGTTTGGTGTAAGGTATCATCAATACGCTGATGACACCCAGCTATATCTCTCGTTTTCATCAGACCCAGGTCCAGCAGTCTCAGAGTTCACTGGGTACCTGTCAGCTGTGAGGGATTGGATGAGAGCGAGCTGCTTGAAGTTAAATCCTGACAAGACGGAGGTGATGGTTGTGGGGAAAGCCGGGGGAGTGATGGCCCCCATCTTTGCTGGGGTCCGTCCTCCCCTGGTATCTCAGGTCCATAGTCTGGGGGTGCTCCTGGATCCGCAGCTCTGTCTGGATGTCCAGGTAGCAGGGTGCATTCTGCCAGTTACATCTGGTACATTGGCTTAGGCCATATGTCTCGGACTCAAACCTGGCCACAATCAGACATGCTTTTATTACTTCGAGATTAGACTACTGTAACGCACTCTACATGGGGCTACCCTTGGTTATGGTCTGGAGACTACAGCTGGTGCAGAATGCGGCGGCCTGTCTCCTGAAGGGGACGAGCTGATGTGAGCACATTACTCCAGTGCTTCGCTCTCTGCACTGGCTGCCAATAGTCTTCCGGGCCCAATTCAAAGTGTTGATGTTGACCTTTAAAGCCCTAAACGGCCTGGGGCCCACCTACCTGCAGGACCGCCTCCCCCTGCGGATCCTGGATTGACCTCTGCCGTCGGTCAGGGGTGCCCTCTTTGACGTCCCCTGGGTTTTGACCATGAGGAGGGCGTTCTCTGTGGCTGCACTGTGGCTGTGGAACTCCCTCCCATTGAAGGTCTGCCTGGCCGCTGATCTCCCCTCTTTCTGTAGACAGTGTAAGACCTTGCTGTTCCACTGGGCCTTTACCGAGGAGATGGGATGGGTTGATTGGGTTAGGGAGGGTTTTTTGGTATTGGGTTATTTTAACTTTGGAATTATTAGTGTTGTTTTAATGTATTTTATCTTGTTATGTATTTTTAAATGTTGTTAGCCACCCCGGGATGCCTATAGCAGAAGGGGGCAGCATATAAATTTTAATAAATAAATAAATAAATAAATGGCTTGGGCTCCAAATATCTGAAAGACAGCCTCTTCCCTCATTTTCCATCATGGCTATGGAGGTCAGCCAGGAACGCCCTCTTGGGGGTACCATCTGCCTATGAGGTTTCCACAACAAGGGCACACAGAAAAGGATTCTTGGGGTTTGCCCCACAATTATGGAATTCCGTCCCTTTGGAGATCCATCTGAGCCCAAGCCTACTCATCTTCCAGAAGTGATGTAAGACCTTTTTGTTTGGCCAGGTGTTCAACAGGCAGGACTAAGGTGGGTGGTTGGGGGTGGGGGCGGTTAAGGAAAGGCTGGGGGCGTTAAGGGAATTTAAAAGCTGTTTTTGTATGATGTAAACTGCCCTGAGCCTTAATTGGGAAGGGTGGGGCACAAGTTGGAATAAATAAATTCCTACTTTAAAAAACTGTGTGCACCTGCTCTCACCTCAGTGGGAAATATACAGGTCAGGACGATCAACACCTGGAGCCAAATTCCCTGTTCTTTACAACATTATTACATTGCTCTGACAGTGCAGAAAGGCCATAAAAATCAGTGGATCTAACTTGTGGGGATCTCCACCAGCACAGGAGACTCCCAGGGTGGTACAGAGTTAGTGTAATGGTGGAAGTGCCTGTTTGCAGTTGGAGGGGCTGTTTGAACATCCTCCTGACCATCTGCACCTGGGCTGCCTTTCCCCTAAGCCCCTACAAAAAGGAGCCTCCTGCCATAGCTGGAGTGTGGAAGGGCCTGTTTACTGCTGGAGGAGTGGAGGGGGGCTGTTTGGACACCCTCCTGATCATCTGCACCTGGACTGCTTTTCCCCTCAGCCCCTAACAAAAAGGAGCTTCCCACAGATGGCTACTGAAGACGGGTACCAAAGGCACCCGCTGTTAAGTGGTGATTAGGTGGTCACATAGTGGCACAACATTTATAATATCGGGTAGTGTCTGCTTTTTCCACCTGGTATTTCAAGGGGGTAGGAAGTCTGAAGGCAGCGGTGAATATCTTTAAATACCCCTTCTTGGCCATGAAGTGCTTTTGCTACTTCTCTCCCTCACCCCAACCCCCCACTCCTATGGTGGATAGTGGGCTATCTTCATTGGTGATTGTTGTCTTTTTGTTATGTTTACAAAGAGCAGTGAGTGTCCTCTAGTGTCAAGTGAATGGATAGAGTGATTTTGTTTGGGGTGGAAGAACTGCGAGAAGGCCTCTCCAGTCCATTTTATTTTTTTCTTGGGTAGGCTCTCAGGCAGGAGAGCGAGAGCCTCTGACCTGGGTTGCCTGTCAGTTCATAGTGTGCTCTGTGTTAGTGTGAATAAAAGATGGATTTATGAGGAGAGAGGATGTCTTGAGTAGAAAAGAGAACAGAGTCAGCAATTTTTAAGACAGCCACTAGTGTGGTGGTGACCAACAGGAGGGGAGAACCTCAGCAATGGCAGAAGGCACCTCATTCTAGATGCCTTTGGCAGATCGCCGTAGAACTTTCTGAGAATATTTCAAATACCCAAGGGGGAATGGGAGGTTTAGAGTACTCGTCTCGGTATTTGGATTGCCAATGCCAGGTCTGTAGTGAATAAAGCCAACACACTGTATAATTCCATTATGGAGTGTCACCTGGACCACGGCATGTATCACTGAGACCTGACTGTACAATGCTGCAGACCCTGTTTTGGTACTGCTGGTTCTGCCAGGATTTTTGGTGATCCACCAGTCTTGTGCAGAATGATGAAGTAGGGGGTGGCTTTGATATTTTCATCCCGCTTGCAATGCAAGAGGTGGCCCATTGCGGCGGTGACTGCTTTTGAGTGTCTGTCTATGTTCTGTGCCTGCTGGTACATAGACTCCCAGGTAACATGGCGGGGATTTGGAGTCAAGTTCCTGGAGCGGGTGTCATTGTTGCTTTTGGAGCGTCCTATGATACTTGTACTGGGGGCCATCAATGTGCATGTTGGTAGTGGCTCTGCTGGATTGACCTCAGAATTCCTGGATGCAATGACCTCTCTGGTTTTAATCCAGATTTATTTATTTATTAGGCATCAGCTTTCGCTATAGCCTTCAAATCAAATTTTAATCCATATGGTTAGGAGAGCATTCACAGGGCCGGAGGGGAGCTTGACCTCGTCTTCAAGTTGGATTTGAAGGTTTCAGACGTTCAGGACACCCCTGCTAGGTGGTCTGACCATTACCTTGTATGTTTCAGTGCAGGTGCTGCGCTACCTGACTGATGGCACAGTAGCCAATCCACTGTTTTTCAGCCCTAGGTACTGCTGAATCCAGTGGATTTCAGCAGTCTCATTACAAGTGCTGCCATTAATCTGTGTGCCCCTTCCCACCAGGGGGTTGACAGGCTCACCAAGAGCTACTTGCAGCTGTTAGATGTCCTGGCTCCTTGCTGGACCCTAACCATCTCAATTGTCCATAGACTGCTGGAGAGGAGATGGCGGGGGAGCTCTCTGGAGGCTAATCTTGAGCTGCACAGAAAGTTCATGTAGGCATAGAGAAGAGCTATTATCAAGGCCAAGCAGTTGTACCTGTCCCTCAGGCATAGATGCTTCAAGGAATAGACCAGCACAACTGTTTCAGGTTGTTCTCAGCCTGGTGATGCCAGATTGCCTCAACCCGTCTACAGTATCTTCAATAAAATAATGTGAAAAGTTTCTACATTTTTTTGCAAAGATAGATGGACTTTAGGCAGGGCTCTCGGACTTTTGATGTGGAGAGCTGCAGGGGACTGTATTTCCCTAGTTGACAACAGAGTTACTGACCAGGAGATCCATGCGCTGTTGGGATCTGCGAGGCCCACCACCTGTGGTTCTGATCTGTGCTTGTCCCGGCTGTTGAAAACACCTCCTTTATGGAGGTGACTGTGCAGAAGCTTGCCCCCTTCTCAGGAAACCATTTCTTGACATTAGAGTGCTTACCAATTACTGCCCTGTCTCCAAATCTACCTTTTTTTAAAGGGAAGGTGATTAAGAAGGTTGTGGCAGGACACCTGCAGCAGCATTTGGACTGCAGTGACATTCTAGAGAAATCCAGTCCAGGTACTGGCATTCCTATGGGGTAGAGACTGCACTTGTCAGGGTGCTGAATGATCTGCTGATGATCTTGGATCAAGGACAGTTAGCCATTTTGGTCATGCTGGACCTTACCTCAACATTCAGTACGACTGGCCATAGGCTGCTGCTTTGGCAGCTGAGAGATATTGCTGGTGTGATGTCCCACCTACAAGAGCAGTCAGCCAGTGGTGATGGGTGGTTATTCATCATCCCCAAGAGACTGGAAACGTGGCATCCCCCAAGGTTCTACCCTATCACACATTTTGTTCAATGTATACACAGGGATGTTATGGCTATGCAGGGATTGAGTATCATCTGTACACGGATGATACACAATTGTATTTCTCTTGCCTCATGAGTCCTGTCACCTTGGAGGAATGCCTCAACAACTGCAGGGTGCCATTCTGTCCCCCCCTCTTGTTTAACATCTATATGCAGTCGTTAGGGGAGATCGTGAGGGGGTTTCAGGGCATGCAGTGTCATCAGTATGCTGATGACACTCAGCTCTACCTCTCTTTTTCCATCGACCCAGGCCATGCAGTCTCCTTATTTTCCCAGTGCCTGTCAGCTGTGGGGGCTTGGATGAGGTCGAGTAATCTGCAATTGAATCCTGACAAGATGGAGCTGATGTTGGTGGGCGAGGGCTTGGGGGGCCTGGGGGTGGTTGAATCTCCTCTTGTTGGGGGGGTTCGCCCCCCCATGGTCTCTCAAGTGCGGAGTCTGGGTGTGCTCCTTGATTCACGGCTCATCTTGGAATCTCAGGTTGTGGCCGTGGCGGGGAGTGCGTTTCGGCAATTACATCTTGTCCGGCAGCTTCGGCCGTATCTCTCAGACTTCGACCTCGCCACTGTCATCCATGCCTTCATCACCTCGAGGCTGGATCACTGCAACGCGCTCTATGTGGGGCTGCCCGAGAAGCTGGTCCGGAGGCTGCAGCTGGTGCAGAATGCCGCGGCCCGTCTCCTGACGGGGGTGGGTCGCAGGGAGCACATGACACCAGTGCTCCGGGCTCTGCACTGGCTGCCTATAAAGCACCGGACCAGGTTCAAGGTGCTGGTTTTAACCTTTAAAGCCCTTCACGGCCTGGGCCCTGCTTATCTGCGAGACCGCCTCACTCCCCATGTGCCCCTTGAGATCGTCCGTGGGAGCCTTTTTGGAGGTTCCCTGGGTGAGGCGGGTTGCCACTGATGTTAGACCTTTTTCGGTGGCCACCCCTGTGCTGTGGAATTCGCTCCCGGAGGAGGCTCGGCTGGCTTCCACTCTCCTGCTGTTTCGGCGTATATGTAAGACCTGGCTCTTCCGTCAGGCTTTTGGCGAGGGGCAGGGGTGGGGTGGGGGTGGGGCTTTTCTCCACATATTGTATTTTAAAATTGTTTTAACATTTTATACTGTTTTAATTAATGTTGTTCGCTGCCCCAGGCTGCCCTGTGGGCAGGCGGGGCGGGATATAAATTTTAAATATAAATAAATAAATAAATAAATAAAATAAAATAAAGAGCTAGATAGTTTGGAGGTACTTTGTACTCAATTCAGGGAAAACTGGAGTTCATGCTGGTGGGGAGAGGCAGCCAATATGAGGATGCCCTTGCCTCCCTTGGGTCCCTGCATGTTGAGGGAGTATGGGTGGAGGTAGCAGGCCAGGTAAAGCACTTGGGTGTCATTTTCGATTATGCACTGTCCATGAAAACTCAGATATTGGATGTGGTTCAGAGATGCTTTTCTCAACTATGTAATTTTCATAAACTCATTTATCCTAGACTGATCTTGCCACAGTGACCTATGCCATGGTCAACAATGAGACTTTAATTTTGTTATTCTGTCTTCTATTGGCTTGCAGTAGTGATTCTCCATTGCTTGCAGCTTGTTCAGAATGCAGCAGTGCATTGCTTACTGGTTTGGGCAGCTGTGATCATATTATGCCTGCTCTGAGTTCTCTGCATTGGCTGCCTGCAAAGTGGCAGACTGAATGTAAGATTGCACTGCTGGTTTTCAGGGCCTGAACGATATAAACCCTGGGTATATTCGGACCTGCTCCTGGAGCCTTGCACTGATGGTTATCTGTGCTCATAAACTACCCACTGCTTGGGGATCCTGCCAACGCACCTTAAGTCAGTGGGCAATTGGCCTTTGCTGTGGTCGTTCCCTCAGTGTGGAGGACACTACCTACAGATGTTCATCTCAGTTCTTCCCTCCTCACCATAAAGAATAACCATAAGAGCAGAAGAAGTGCCATACTGGATCAGACCAATGGTCTATTGAATCCAGCAGCCTGTCTCCGACAGTGGCCACCTTCAGTCATTACAGAAGGACCTAAAAGATCCTAACAGAGTGATCCATTCCCTGCTGTTCACTCCCAGCTTCCAACAGTCAGGGGTTACATTCCCCCAACCTACTCTTTTAATAATAGCCATTAGTGGACCTATCCTAGAACTTATCCAATCCTTTTTTAAACCTAGCTATACTACTGGCCTTGCCCTTGACCACATTCTTTAGCAATAAATTCCACAAATTTTGTGTGTTCCATGAAAAAATATTTGTTTTAAATCTGCTACCAATTAGTTTAATAGAGTATCCCCTTTTCCTAGTATTATCTGAGAAGGTAAACTCCCTACTTACTTGTTCCATTCCACTCATGATTTTATAAACCTCTATTATATCCCCATAGCGGTTTCTTCTCCAAGTTGAAGAGTCCTAACCTAGCAAGCCTCTCCTCATGTGGAAGCTGTTCCATATATCAACAGGGGTCAGTTTATGTGAGACAGTGGAGTTTGAATTTGGGCTGAGTCTTAAGTATATAACTGGCTTCTAACTTGCAAGGAATTACAGGTTCAGAACTTTATGCCATGTTAAGGAAGCAATCTGTTCTGCTCTAGTGGCTAAAAACTAGAAAGAAATAAAAGCTCCAGGCAAATAGTTAAATATGGTCCTATTTGTTATTTTGCTGGTTGCTAAGCAACAAGCGCTCTGCTGCAGGGCTAAAGCTGCATGAAATTAGCAGCTTTTCAGAAAAAGACAAACAATGTAAAAATGAGGAGGTGTCATTTGAATGGCAAAAGAGAGAAAAGCATTAACTTGTTAATCAGAGAAGGTGAACATATTTAAAAGGGCATTTATTGATCATACAGAGACTTTGATGTGGCAAAGGGTTTTTGTTCTGTATGCATACTGATAAAATTGCAAAGCATGTCTGACAGGTTAATAGTTTAATCTTTATTAAAATTATTTCCATTACAATCAACTCATGTGCTAATTATTTACTAACCACCTTGAACTTAAACTCATTTCTACCAGACTACCCCTTGTCTTGCTAGTATTAGGCCACTTTTACACAGACGCCACCCACCCACCCACAAACACCTGGAAACACCCATCAGATGGGAGGAAAGGCATCCGTGTAAATGTCCACGGGTGGGTGGGAGTGCGTGCACGACCCACCCACCAACACCCACGGAGCAGCTGCAAGGGAGCCGGCACCCTCCGTGGGTGGAGATGGGTGTTCAACACCCGAGCGTCCATGTAAAAGCCAAAACACCCACACCCACGTGGAACGGACTGGCGGAGCCCCACTGCGCCGGCACCACGGGGCATGCATGCGCTGCCACGCAGACACGCCCACAGGGCGAGGGGACTCCGGACATTCGGCTGAGAGCCTGTAAAGGAGGAAGGAAACACGGCACACGTGCGTGGGCTCCCACGATGGCAAACAGGAAGGCCCATAAGAAGGCAACGGGAGCCAACACCGCCCCACGTGGGGGAAAGGGCCAGGTGAGCACAGGGACCCTAGGGCACCCAGGGGGGGAAGCCCTGGCAAGGCGCTGGGGGGGGGGAAGCGCCTCAGGCGGAAGGCACAAGGGGGGGGCAAAGGACCGCCGGCAGGGGGAGGCATCAAGGGAGGGTACAGGGGGGAAACGCGCCAGGAAGTAACACGGCACACGTGTCCCGGCACAGGGCAGAGGGTCCGCACTGACGGCCCCCCGGTTGATGACCTCCAGCCCAGCACCTCCCAAGGGCACGACCAAAAGAGCAGCAGCAAGAGCGAGGTGAGCACGAGGGAACCAACACCCTCCCCCCCGGGAGGGGAAGGCTGTGCCCCAGGCCCAACCACCGGGCCCGGGAACACAGGGCAGCAGCATAACCCAGTCCCGTCCACCACAGGACAGCTTCCAGAAAATAGAGCACCGAACCACCAGGACGATGGCCGAGGAGGGCCTCCCAGACAGTCAGGTGAGCAAAAGGGAACCCCAGGGGGAAGAGGGGGGGGGAGGCCCCACGGGTGGGCGGGGGGGCAGCAGGAGCCATAGTAACCCCTATTGCACTACCCCCAACAGGACACGACCACCCCAACAGCGACCACATCCACAGGGTGGGCCCCATGCCGCCAAGCCGGTCGGTCCCCCACACACGGGTCCCAAAAGGGGGGCCCTGGTTCAGGCAGGAGGTCAGGGACTTTATATGTGTGTGGGGGCCTGAAAGGGTCCAGCACGATCTGGTGCGAAGCTACAAGACCAGACAGGTCTATGAAGTCATCGCCCAGGAGATGCAGCGGCAGGGGTACAATAGGGATGTAACCCTGTGCATGCAGCAGGTGAAGTGTCATGTATTTCCTGTTATAAGCCTATATATTTTGGCTATCTGTGTTCCAAATGTATTAACTTTGAGTTTTTATATATTAACTTTATGTTTCAATATATATGAATTGTGTTTCACAGCATTGATTTTTTAAATCAGCTTCTGTGACTAGCAAGGTCCAAATAGGGCCCCCTTAGTCTGCATTCCAATAGAAGTTTTTTTCTAAGCTTCCCAAATGACATTTGACTGTTGCCAAGGAAACAACCAAATGGCTAAGCCATAAACAGGCCCCTTTAGTTAGGCTCCCTCTGGTCAGCTTAGGTTTTCTCAAGACAAGATGTCTGGAATATCTCTAGGTGTCTAGATGACAGATAGTGGTATTCATAAAGTATCTCCTAGACTAAGGAGGAGTATTTTGTTCATTTTTTTTAGCGAACAGATCTGGTTATTCTCTCTATAATCTGACAATTATCTCTGATAAAAATACAAGGTTTCTATTTAGTATTAAACCTTGATAAACTTTGAAAGAAGTCAAATTCTGATTGGTTTCTTTAAGAGAGCCAATTAGAATCTGCCTTTAAAGAGGGAGACACAGAGAATTGATCCTTAGATTGAAAATCCCAAATACCATTGGATTTCTTTCTCACTGGCAGACCTAGGGATGAATCTGGGAATACAATGTAAAGTATTACTCTTGATATCTTTGAGCCAATGAAATGTGCATATGTTAAGCTTTTACAAGCTTTTTCTTAAGATAGAAATGTTTTAAGATCATGTAACTTTGATTGGCTATCATACCATTCTATGTAAGCTACTGATACTTTCTATTTATATTTAAGTAAACTTTTATTTTTATATACCAAAAGTCTCATGTTCCCTTATTTATAAATGTATTGTCATTTTTACAATAATTGCTTTGCTAGCTGGATATTAAAGTAAAGTGTAAACTCATATTATACAATTTGGGAAAAAGTGCAGCCCAATTTAGTTTGATTAGTTCAGCTAAACTACATAGCTCACTTTCCCTTTGTAATTTATGGGACCTTGCAAAATGTGACAGAAGGACTTGAGGTCCAGATATAAACATATCAGGGACAATAATCTCAAGTCCGGCTAGGCCATGCGCACAGCCGAGTTCCAGGAGGAGCTGGACAAGTTCCTCTGCATGGACGGGGACATTGTGGCCTCCCACACACACGGCAGCGCCTTCACCAGGGGCAGGCGCAGGGCCACCCCCCAACCCCCCTGACAGACCCCACAGAGCAAGGGGGGGAGGGTGCCCTTGGTGAGGCTGGCCATGAAGCGGGAGGGGACAGCCCCATCCCACAGGAGGAGGCGCCACCCCGGGGACCCGAGTGCTGGACCACCACACTCTGCGCACGCCCACAAGACCCACAGGCCATCTGGCCACAGGGACAGGGGGCATGCGCGGAGCACGCGGAGACCCGGGACGGCCCCCAGGAAGCGGAGGAACAGGATCCAGTTATGAGCGCCCCAGCGGGGCCGGGGGTGGGGTGGGGTGGGTTGGGTTTCGGGGTGGGATCGGACCGGATAGAGCAGCTACGGCCAGGGGCCGGCTAACAGAAATGGTACCCCCTCCCATTGCAGCTCAAGCCAGTCTGGAGATGCACTAGGTGGAGGTCGTGGAGGAGGAGGAGGACGAATGGAGCCAGGCAGCGCCCCCACCAACAGGTGGGCCACCCTCCACAGCAGGGCTCACAGGCCATGGAGGGGCCGGGGGTGGAGGTACAGGGGGAGGCCACCCGGAGGTACAGGGGGAGGCCACCCGGGGGAGAGCAACCACAAGCATAAACTCATATTATACAATTTGGGAAAAAGTGCAGCCCAATTTAGTTTGATTAGTTCAGCTAAACTACATAGCTCACTTTCCCTTTGTAATTTATGGGACCTTGCAAAATGTGACAGAAGGACTTGAGGTCCAGATATAAACATATCAGGGACAATAATCTCAAGTCCGGCTAGGCCATGCGCACAGCCGAGTTCCAGGAGGAGCTGGACAAGTTCCTCTGCATGGACGGGGACATTGTGGCCTCCCACACACACGGCAGCGCCTTCACCAGGGGCAGGCGCAGGGCCACCCCCCAACCCCCCTGACAGACCCCACAGAGCAAGGTGGGGGAGAGTGCCCTTGGTGAGGCTGGCCACGAAGCGGGAGGGGACAGCCCCATCCCACAGGAGGAGGCGCCACCCCGGGAACCCGAGTGCCGGACCACCACACTCTGCGCACGCCCACAAGACCCACAGGCCATCTGGCCACAGGGACAGGGGGCATGCGCGGAGCACGCAGAGACCCGGGACGGCCCCCAGGAAGCGGAGGAACAGGATCCAGTTATGAGCGCCCCAGCGGGGCCGGGGGTGGGGTGGGGTGGGTTTTGGGGTGGGATCGGCCCGGATAGAGCAGCTACGGCCAGGGGCCGGCTAACAGAAATGGTACCCCCTCCCATTGCAGCTCAAGCCAGTCTGGAGATGCACTAGGTGGAGGTCGTGGAGGAGGAGGACGAATGGAGCCAGGCAGCGCCCCCACCAACAGGTGGGCCACCCTCCACAGCAGGGCTCACAGGCCATGGAGGGGCCGGGTGTGGAGGGGGGTGGAGGTACAGGGGGAGGCCACCCGGGGGAGAGCAACCACAAGCAGCAGGGCCCAACAGGGGCAGGGTGGTGGGGGAGGTGGGAGAGGCTGGTGGACCCACAGCGGCCCCCAAGGAACACAGGACGGATCCAGGCTCCACCTGCAGCGATCTGCGGCCAGGGGGTGATCCCACAAGAGGGCAGGGCAGGGGGGTCCCAAAGGGGAGGGCAGAGGGTGGATGACAGGGAGGCCGGACCGTCAGCCTGGAGAGCCCTGCGGTCAGATGCGGCCAGGGCACGCCGACCAGCGAGCCCCGGTGGTGCGGCCAAGAGGGAGAGGGGCCACCCCAGACATTGACCCCTGCCCCCTTCCATTGTACATGTCCCCCCCAATAAAGGTGTTGTACCTATACCTTGCTGTCGCTTCCTCTGTCCGGGGACATAGGGTGTGGGGTGTGTGTGGGTTGTGCAGCATGTAGGGGGGCACCGGCAGGTTGGGGGATTTGTGAACTCCCTAGCCAGCTGGCGGGGCTGGAAGCTAGACCAGCCATGCCACATGCAGTTGAAGTGGCAGGAACAGGTGTGCACTGGACCTGCTCATGTGAACCGGCTTGTGTTGGCCGGTGGGCATGTGTGGGGCCAGCGCAACCCACGTCCAACAACGAGGGGAGGGCACTCACCACTGGACAACCCATGGGACCCGTTCCATGGACCCAGTAGGCCACACATGGAATGGAGGGCCGGATGCAGATAACGGGTAGGGCCCTGCAGTTTGGAAGGGGGTCCCAGGCCTACAGACATGGGTGTGGGTCTGGTGCTGGCTGGCAGTCGGCTGCCCGGGTAGCACTACGGTGGCAGATGCCGTCCCTGTTCCCCTCAGAGCTGCGCGGAGTTGCCCTTCCCTGGGCACGTTGGTACGGGGGCACTGGCCCAGCCCAGGGCACCGGTGCAGGGACGCCGCGGAGCCCAGCAGGGCACAGCGTCGGACAGACACCCACCTCACCCATCGCACGAGCGCTGCCCTCGAGGTTTGCTGCCCTCCACCACCATGCCCCCAGGAAGACAGACCGCCGACTTTGAAGGCAGAGCAGGGTAATCTGCTGGAGCAGCATGTGCAGCAGCAGGAGGCCCGTGCCCAGGAGGTGCAGCAGCATGACCCTGGGCAGTGGGTCCTCATCCCCCGGCAGCATGGTTCTGCTCTTCCCACTCCCTGGCACACACCGCTGGCATGTGCCGTGAGCGCAGTGCGCTCCGCTGTCAGGCCTGTGCTCATGGCCCACCCTCCCCTGGTGTTGCTGGAACTCCTCCGTGTGCACCCAAGCCCAGGATCGTCGCTGTCTGAGTGCTGCACGGTCCCGTGCTATAGCCCCTCCACCCCATGCCCGACCGGCCGCAGCGTGTCCCTTATGTACTGTGTAGGCCGGTGGGGGCCGGGCACCAGTTGGTGCTGCACAGCGGGTGTGCTGGGGTGGCAAGTGGGTGCCAGGTCCAGCTGAGCATCCCCATGAGCGGGCTGGCTGCATGCCTGCCGGGGGGTGGGACCGCATGCACCCTTGCCTCCACAACCACACTGCCGTCCCCCCAGTCTGGGTCTGCCTTTACAAGCTGCAGCAGTACCCACTGTGGATGCAGTGCCTGGCTCGGTTTCACGCCCTGGTGCAGTGCCTGGCCGTGGCCCCCTTTCTTATCTCGGCAGCTGTGCAGCATCCCTGCTGTCTTGTGCGTAGGTTGCGGCGCCATTTCCACAGCGGGCCTGCCTATCTCTGGCATGCAATGCCGTCTGTGAGTGAGGGTATCCGCTCAGTGTGTGCTCGTCCCAGTTGCGGCATCCCTCCGTCTCCTGCCTGTTGCTTCCCCGGAGCGAGTCCCACTGCTGCCATGGCCGGCCATTCTGCGGGGCCCTCATCCAGGGATGTCAGGGAGGGTTGGTCTCCCTGTGCGGACATGCTGTTGGGGACCCTCTGGCTGAACCCTGACATGCAGCTGTTGGTGGGCGACCCCCCGTCAGCGGGGGATGGCTTCCGGCTCCTGTCGCGGTACATGTGGACGATGGGTCACCAGGTTGCCTTTGCCTTCCTGTGCCAGCCACCCGCTGTTGTGGTGCTGTGGACCGCTGTGGAGGCAATGGCAGCTCGCCTGCTGACGGAGCTACCCGGGTATTGCCTCGCCTTGCTGTCTGGGCCCCCCCCCGTTGCTGCCCTGTACACCGGCAGCCTCCTGCATGCACGCGGCATCCCACGTGCCCCCTCGGACATGGGGGCCCTCCTGTGGAATCCGGGCTTGCTGACCCCACTGCTGTGGAGCTCGCCGCCCTTCGATCGGTGAGGGACCTTCCAGCTTTACGGGCTGCGGCCACAGGTGCGGATCTGCTCCTTCCGCGCTACCTGGTGGATGCTCATATGTGCACCCAAGGCTTCCGAAGGGGCCTGTTCACCTGGGAGGGTCTGGCGCCAGGGTCGCTGCCCCAGGAGCACTCACCGGACTGTCCATGAACAACTCATCGCCGCCACCCGATCGCTGCCACCCTGGTGCCCAGGACGGTGCATAGCTCCCCCCGTGCCTCCGAGTGGGCTGTGCGCTGTCATTTGCTTCATTGCTGTCTGCCACTGGAGTCCCTGGACCCCATTACCCCTCTGTGTGAATGCTGCCCCTTCCCGCTGGGGCTGCTCAGGTGCTCTCATCCACCCTGCGCGGGCGCTCCTGTGCCCTCCTGTTGTGCCTCTTGTGCTCGGCCGCGGGTGCCCCAGCGCCCCCCTGCTCTGCCTCTCTGTGCTTGGGGGCCCATCTTCCCCATCACCAATAAAGGAGTGCTGTTCTGTGATGTCCTGTCCTGCCTGGATTCTGTTGCTGCTGTGGTGTCTGGGTGCCCCTTCTCCTTTGGCGACCCTCCTGCCCCCAACCGTGTGGTTGTGTGCAGGGGGTGTGCTTGGTGTATACTGGGGGGCTCTGGGCCTGTGGGGTGGACACTGGCTGTGAGATGTGTGTTCCCCTGGCTGCCTCCCTGCTGGGTGCTGCTGCCTGCGGTTGCTCCTGGGGTGGTATAGGCAGTGATCGGTCATCTAGGCACCCCCTGGCCTCGTCTGTGCGTTGGTGTGGCCGTGCCCCTCCCCTCCATTCCCCTCTGCTGTCGCCCTGTTGGTGCGGGCCGTCTGTGATGGTGGGAATGGATGGGTGGCGGCAGCATGGCCCCGGCCAGCTGAGCGTGAGTAGGGGTTGCTGTGGACCCGGGCCATGGCCTGACCGATCCCCCTTCGTGCAGGGGCCAGGGTGCTCCTCGGGGGGGGCTGCCCGCATGTGGGGTGTGCCCCTGGTACTGTTGCTGACCCTGGCCCTCCCAGGGCCCATTGGTGCATGCTTTCTCCATTGCCCTGTCCCTTCTCTCCTGCAGCTACTGTAGTCGTGCTGCTGGCAATCCTGCGCCTGGGCAGGATGGTGCTGCAGCTCGAGCGGGCGGCGTGGGACGTGAGGGCGGTGGGGCGGCTGTTCAATGGCATCAATGAGTGTGCTGCCTGTTTGCTGGGCCCTGTGCCTGCGTCCCTCCATGGGGGGTTCTGTTCATTGGCTGCCAGGGCCCGATCTGATGGCTGTCTCCACTCCCTCTGTCCCCTTCAGTGCAAGCCATGATCGCAGCGCGGACCTGGGAGCAGGGGGAGTTGCTGGAGCTCCTCCTGCTCATCCTGGAGCGGCTGCACCGGCTGGACCGTGCGGAGGCTGAGCGCTGGCGCCAGGTCGCTGACCATATTGACCAGGGTTCCCTCGCGGGCCTGCCTCTGCTGGCACTGTTCCCCCCCTTCTGTTACCCCGTCCCCCTCCCTGCCCTGTTGTTGTTGCCCCCTGTTGCTGTTTCCCAGTATTAACAAAAGGCTTGTGTGTTCCTTTCCTGGTGTGTCCGTGTTGTGCTTTGCTGTGACCTCTCCCCTTGTGCAGGTGCCTCTGCGGGGGTGTTGCCTGTGTTGTGCGGGTGTCTTCCCCTCTCCTTGCCCCCCCGGGGCTGCGTTCCCGTCCCTGTGTGCTTCTGTTGCCTGCAGTGCATGCGCGGCTCTGCTGTGGGTGTGTGTTGGGGAGGGGGGCCTGGCGCTGGGCGGTCTGGGCTCTGTGCCGGGGCTGTGTGGAGCCGGCTCCTTTGTAGCAGCTGTCATTCCCCCCCATCTCCCTCCTGCCCCACCCGCGCGGGTGCTGGAGGGGGCGGGCCGCATTGCGCGGCTTCGTTTGCCTTCAGTTGGTCATGTTATGCCATCGCTGTGCCAGGCAGGGCTTCCCTGCCATTCCTGGTCCCGTCCGTTCGTGTACTTGCATGGGTGTTTGCCGGGTGTTTGGGCGCTGGGTGTTTGCGGGCCCCTGCCCCTTCTTTCCCACAACCCCCCGCGGCGCTGTTCATGTAAATGTCTCCCTGCTTGGCACTGCCGGGTGTTTGCTGGGTGTGCTCACCCACCTATCCACACCCATCTCCACTCATCGGTGCTGCTGCGCCGTCCATGTAAAAAAAGCCCTTAGTGACAGTTTTCATTCATAATCAGAGACCACCCCTTTAGTCTACTTGCCTAACACTAGTTTGTCCTAATGTTGTCTTTGCATTCCCTGAGGACTCCTCTCTCCTTTTGTAGGGCTATGTACATGTTACGCTGGCACCATTCCAGTTGCCTAACACAGAGGCAAGCATTACATTCATTCACACAAACCCAGGAGTTAGCCACAGAGTGAACATGGATTTAGAGGAGTTTGCTGCTTGGAACATATCTTGGAGATTCCTCAGCAGACCCATACAGTAATATTTTTTTTAAAAGGATACAAAATCAAAGACTCGTCAGTGATCTGAATTTCAGTGTGGGCTGCTGGGTTGTCAATTTCACTTCCAGGCTGGGGCTTTTGGGGCTGAGCAATAGCTCCTGTGTTTATGTTGCCACCCAATAAGTTTCCTCTGGTGGGCAGAGACCATAGAGTGTCAGTATAAATACAGAATAACGAAAATTTGTTCATGATGTCCAACCCTAGAGTGACATTACAGTAACTACCACAGGATTGATTTCCCACATAATGTCTAGAAGCATCCTGTGTCAGTAAAGCATCCTGTGTCAGTCTCCCCCTCTTAGGTCTGCCTTTTCTGTCCAATTGTAGTCTAGAAAGAGTGTAGTTAACCTGTTGGTCCCAAATGTAAGACATCTTTAAGTATTAATTATATTACTCTGCCCAAATAATTTTTCTAGCATCTTTTGCTGTGTGTTAGGAATTCTCTCTGGGTTTTTTGGGACATCAAAACAGCAATCTATGTTTACACAAGGAATAGTTAACATAACTGAACAGACTAAAGAAGGAACCAAGCCAAGCACGTGCACCTGAGACTTCGCATCCACCTGAATGTTTGTTTATTTTCTCCCTTGTCTCTCCCACTGTCCCCTCTCCCTGTCTCCCACTCCTTGTCTTTTAGATTGTACGCCACAGGCAGGGACCGCGTCTATTTCTATGTTCTGTACAGCGCCAGGCACATGGCTGGCGCTATATAAATGTTTATAATAATAATAATAATTAATAATTAATAATAAGGAACAGGAGTAATTAGTTACGTGTTTATAGGAAAGACTGCCAATCCAAAGCATTTAAAAATCATGAGTTTGGCCTAAAACTCATGCATTTTAAAAATTAGAGGGATGGTATTTAGTTCTGGCTGCCGCCACCCATCCATTCCCACCATCACAGACGGCCCGCACCAACAGGGTGACAGCAGAGGGGAATGGAGGGGAGGGGCACGGCCACACCAACGCACAGACGAGGCCAGGGGGTGCCTAGATGACCGATCACTGCCTATACCACCCCAGGAGCAACCGCAGGCAGCAGCACCCAGCAGGGAGGCAGCCAGGGGAACACACATCTCACAGCCAGAAACTGAAGTAGTTTCTTAGACAACTCATGGTCAGGAGCACAGGCAGAATTTTCCCTAGTGGGCAGGGTCCCCAGCATGTCCACTTTGAAAAGGGCCTGGAAAGCGCCGTTGCCCTGCCCCTTTCTGAGCATCATGATGTCACAGCACCCAAAGAAGCTTGGCCCTGCTGGCAATGGATGGAAGAGCCCCCTTCACCCCACCACTTTCCAGCATGGCTTGACCCCCCTCCCTGAGGACTGGAATCTACAAAAGGGTACGCTACTTACCTGTAACATTTGTTCTTCGAGATGGGGGCTCTCCACATACAAACTGAAGGTAGTTGGGTGCCTTCTGGTGCTGAGACCAGGTAGATTTATCTAAGCAGGAAGCGGAGAGATTACATAATTGCGGTCCCCATCATATATCACTCCCATTCGCTGCCACTCCAGTCCTTTCTCCCAAGGCAGAGAATCCAAACTTAAGAAACTTTTTCGAGGGGAGCACGGGAGGGTGATATGGATATGGAGAGCCCCATCTTGAAGAACAAACCTTACAGGTAAAAAACTTACCCTTCTTCCTCGAGTGGCCTCTCTGCATATGCACTGAAGATAGAGTAGCAAGCAATCAAGGAGGAGGGTAAGAGTTAGAATAGAAATTGCAGAACCGAACGTCGAAAGTGGGCATCTGCTCTGGCTGCCAAATCAACAGCATAATGTTAAAGTAAAAGTATGCATTATGGGTGGGAATTTGGATTAAGTCCGTAACTGCACAGAACAGGCCATTACATATTAATCTGTACCAAACCAAAACAGCGCAACAAGCCTGTTTCGGTGGCTCTAAAATAAAAAATGTCTGCGAATGCACAAAATGGCTGCCGAACCTTCTGCGCATACATGCCCTTTTTTCAAAATGGCTGCAGCAGCATCACTGCCATTTTGGAACAGGGCAGCTGTTCTACACATGTGCGGCAACCATTTTTCGCATGTGCAGACTGGGTGCTCTTATAAAAGGGCATGCATTCAGAAAATGGTCCGATGACCATTTTGCGCATGCGCAATTATTTAAAAAATAAATAAATTATTTTTTATTTTTTTAATTACTGTGCGTGTACAAAATGGCTGCCAAACCATTCTGTGCATGCACACCCTTTTCCAAGATGGCAGGGGCAGCATCTCCACCATTTTGGAAAAGGTCAGTCCGGCTGCACATATGCAGTGGCCATTTTGCGTATGTGCAGAGCAGTTGCATTTTTCCAAAATGGTGGTGATGCTGTTACCGCTATTTTGGAGACAATCATGTATTTGCAGAATGGTCCAGTGGCCAATGTCTGCATCCACAGTAATTTTAAATTTTAAAATTATTTTTTATTTTTTAATTGATTTAAATATGAATTCATAATACAAATCTGTATTTAAATCCATAACTTTAGGAAACAAAACAAAAATTAACTGATATGAATTTGCATCTGAAAGACCCATAGTACGTATTGAACTCCAAATTGCTGCTTTGCAAATTTCTAGATGTGGGAAGCACCTAAAGGTGGTCAGAGATGTTGCAAATCCTCTGATTTGGAGTGTGATACATAGGCTAAGTGAACACACTTAGTTATCCACTTTGAGAGGGTTTGTTTGGATACCTGTTGCACCAGAGTCTGAGGACACATGGATATAAATAAAGAGTGTTTTGTACGAGATAGGTAAAAAAGAGTTACTCGACTTACATCAAGTGTGTGAAAGGTGGTTCCCACTGGGGATGTATGGGCCCTGGGGAAGAAAAGTTGTAACATTATGAATTGATTAATGTGGAACTCGGAAGTGATTTTCGGGAGGAAACAAAATATGGCCTAAGGATCAGCTTATTTTTGCGAATGACCAGGTAAGGGGGATTACAAACTAGATCATCCAGCTCACTTATCCTTCTGGTGGAAGTTATTGCCACCAGGAACAAGTATTTGAGACACACCATCTCTAAGGTAGCAGCTGCCATGGGCTCAAAAGGAAGTTTTATTAATGCAGAAAGAACTAGGTTTAGATCCTATGTAGGAGGTGGGGTCCTCACAGGTGGGAATACGTTGATTGACCCTTTGAAAAATTTTACAACAGCAGGGTGCAAAAAGAGTGGTTTACTGTCTTGCCATACATGAAAAGCAGATATAGCTGCCATATGAATGTTGACAGATGATAATGCAAGCCCAGACTTACATAAATGTATCAAGTATTGTAAAACCAACAAAATCCCAGAACAAAAGGGATTTACCTTGCATTACCTTGCAATTATAGAGACAACCACCAATTGTACAAATATCTGTAAACCTATTTGCTTGAGCGCCAACCTGTATACTGGCTATGGGCATGCCTCTTCTTTGGACTGTGGGCAAGAAAGAAGAATAGTTTAGATAGGCCCATTTTAAGGAAATCGACTCTGTGTGGGCTAACTAGCTCCAACTAAGTATTTGTACCAACTACCAACTCTGTATCTTAAAGGGGAGTTAAGGAGTATTAGTGTTGGGTTCTATTTTGTGTTGGTTGTCATTTGGCTATATGTTTTAGCACTGTATATTGTTTTATCTTTGATGCATTATATATGCATGTATTGACTTTGGCAATAGCGAAAGCTAAGCCGTAATAAACTAAACTAAACTAAGAACAAAAGGGATTAACATTAAAATCTTTGATCCAAATAACAAATCTAGACAATTTCTTAACATAGCAGAGCCTAGTAGCAAGTTTTCTACTAGCCAACAGGAGAGTTTTGAGTTCTGCAAGCAACTGCCTCTCTTAATCCACTAGAAAATGGTCCTCCAGGCAGACAGGTGCAGGGAAGGGAGGTCCTCATGCCAAACCTTCCTGGAGTCTCTGGTGATTAGATCTGGAACTGGGAGGGATGGGTGAACAGATCACGGTTCGGGTTCGGCTACTTCGCCGGGTTTGGCCGTTCGGTTCGGGTTCGGCCATTCAGGAAATGTTTTGTTATGGTTTTTTTTTGTTTTTTTGTTTTTTATTTGGTTTTATATGGGTTTTTTTGTTTTTTATTTGGTTTTTTGGTTTTTATATTTTTTTATTTAATTTTTTAATCTAATATTATATATATTAGATAAAATATCTAATCTACACTAAATCTAACTGCTATTAACTATTCTAAATGCTATGAACTAAATGGATTATCTAATAAGTACACAGGCCTACTCCTACAAACACTAAAACTAAATCACTAA